>CAJUYH010006900.1:0-18896 GCA_910591685.1 Galerucella tenella
TCCATCTTTAAATTTCTCTCGGATAAAATGGTAACGTACGTCAATATATAAAACTGGTACATCCAATTTAATTTGTCGAAGATCACATAAGAGATTCTTCAACCAGACAAGTTCTTTTATAGCTTGTGACGCTGCCACATACTCGGATTCTGT
Source organism: Galerucella tenella (assembly GCA_910591685.1). NCBI lineage: Eukaryota > Metazoa > Arthropoda > Insecta > Coleoptera > Chrysomelidae > Galerucella > Galerucella tenella. The sequence continues at coordinate 154 of CAJUYH010006900.1, forward strand.
TGTGGATAGTACGACGGATTTTTGTCGTTCTGATCCCCAGCTAATTACACTTCCTCCAAGCATGAAAACATAACCTGATGTTGATCTTCGTGTTTGCGTGTCTCCAGCATAGTCGGCATCACTATACCCGCAAAAGTCTAAATTGTTTCCGCCTACGAAACGTATTCCTTCGGTCATCGTACCTTTGATATATTTCATAATGTGTTTTACTGCATTCACATGTGCAGTAGCTGGTTTTTCCAAATATCGACTGACACTTCCAACTGCGAAACTAATATCTGGTCTGGTTGCAACGGCCAGATACATCAAGCTCCCGACTGCCTCTCGATAAGGAAAATCGATTTTCTTATCACTTTCAAAATCTCCAAGTTTTTGTGAACTGGCTAATGGAGTTGTCACTGTCTTGCAACATGTCATATCAAAACGATCGAGAACCTTTCTTGCATATCCTTGTTGATAAACATGAATCGATCCATCTAAAAGCTGATCAATTTCGAGTCCCAAAAAACATTTCAGCTCAAAAATTTTGATCTTGAATTCTCTCTGCAAGTGTCTAATGACCGGCTTAATGGTTTCTTGTTTTTCCGCTGCAATCAATCCATCGTCAACGTAAATTGCCAATATTAACATTCCATCTTTTCCGTTGCTAACAAAAACGCATGGATCGGATCTGCTCTCTTTGAAACAAAAACTGTTAAGGAAAGAAGTAAGTTTTTTATTCCAACAGCGCGAAGCTTGCTTCAAACCATATAAACTTTTGTATAGTTTACACACTCGGCCGCTATTGTCATTATATCCAATTGGCTGGCTTATATAAACATTTTCTTCTAAATCGCCATTTAGAAAAGCCGTTTTCACATCAAACTGTTTCAGTTTCATACGCTTCACCGCAGCCAATGCTAGGATCGCTCTAATTGATGTAAACTTCACCACTGGACTAAATGTTTCATGGTAATCGATGCCGTACTCTTGTGTAAAGCCTCGTACTACCAATCGTGCCTTATACCGATTAACACTCCCATCCGGATTTTCTTTGACCTTGTAGACCCAGCGATTGTCAATCACTTTTTGATCAACTGGTTCATCGACCAAAATCCAAGTATGATTTTTCATAAGTGAATCGTACTCTTCATCCATTGCTCGCTCCCACTGCTTGCAATCAATCGACTGAATTGCCTGCTCATACGTTCTTGGCTCATCACTGACTGCCAGCATTGCAGAATATTCACCAGTTACCAGATGTGTTAATGTGTTACGATCACATAGACGCCTATTGACAATATTTCTGCTATCAAGATCACAGGTCATACCACGATTTTTCCGTTTATCTAGTGGCGCATATTCATATGTGTCCTTATCATCGTCATTTTCATTTTCTGCACCTTTGTCAATACCATAATTGTCTTCGTCTTCGTTATTTTCATTCTTACTGTCTACACTAGCTTTTTCTTCAGCACCAATATCGAGTGTTCCCATTGAATTTTCCAACAGAAAAAAACGACGACTCGTGAGATCTCGATTTTACCAGTTTTCGAATTCCAAACTCGATATCCCTTTGAATTATTGTCATAACCAACAAACATACATTTTTCTGCCTTCGCGTAAAGCTTCTGACGTTTTTCTTTTGGAATGTGAATAAAAACTTCCGAACCAAAAATCCGTAAATGGTCTAGCTTCGCCTCCTTGTTATGCCATAATTCATGCGGTGATTTGTTGTCAACTGTGCTTGTTCCAGTCTGATTCAACACATGAACAGCTGTATTTACTGCTTCCGCCCAGAATTTCTTATCAATCTTCTTTGCCTCAAGCATTGTCCTTGCTGATTCAACAATGGTTCGTATTTCCCTTTCTGCACAACCATTCTGCTCAGGTGTATATGGCACAGTTTGTTGATGATGAATTCCAGCTGCTTCAAAGAAAACTTTCAGCTTTTCATTGACAAACTCTGTGCTGTTGTCAGATCTGATATTGCGAACGTTGTGACCATGCTTCTTCTGAATCAGTTTAACACATTTTTCGATAATACCCGCTACTTCTGATTTTTGTTTCATGAAATATACGAAACGAAAATGTGAATAATCATCTTTGAGCAACAAAAAATATCTGGATCCACCAATTGAATTCGTCTGAAACGGACCACACACGTCAGTATGAATGATTTCTCCACTCATCTTTGACTTTTCTTCACGACTTTTGAAACTGCTTCGATGATGCTTCCCATAGACACAATGCTTCGATGATGCTTCCCATAGACACAAGCTTCACATGCAAATTCCTCATCAATGAAATCAATACCTCGACTTAGTAGGAACTTCTTCACATGTGTCGAATTCTGATGTCCTAGACGTTCGTGCCATGAACGAAGTGTAGCGTTTTTGATTGCTACACTCGCTGTAGTTTCAATCTTTGATGGTTGTATTGTTCTGAACAACATTTGAAACAAACCTTTTCTGCGAACTCCCACTGCAACAATGTTTCCATCTTTCAGCAATTCGCAACCTTCGTTGTTCATGTTCAATTGATGCCCGCGATCTGTCACCTTTCCCGATGAAAACAAATTTTTCTTCAGTTCCGGCACGAACAAGACTCCCATGACTCTTTTGCGAATCCATTCATCTCCATTAAAAGCAAAAATGTTGATATCGCCTTTGCCCAGAGCCATGATCTTGTCACCATTACCAACTGTAATTGGTTCAGCTATTTCCGTATAGTTTTCGAACCATTCTCGGCGATGACTCAAGTGATCAGTTGCATCTGAGTCCAAAATCCAAATATCCTGGTCTCCATTTGTTGTTTTGTAACAAATAAAAGCATCATTTGAATTTTCTTCTCTTCTCCCGCTGAAGCTAGTCTTCTTTTCCGAGCATTCCCTTTTCCATTCCATTTATTTTGTCTTTCAATAATTATCGGCTTCAAAACTTCAAAAATAAATTGCTTTCCAATTTTCTTTTTCGAGTTCACAAATCAATCTTGCACAAAATAAATAACGATATTTACTGCAGTTAATCTTCCTTTACAATTTCACGTAATCTGGGCCCATAACCTTTTGAATTATTATGATTATATGAAAATGAAAAACTGGTACTGGAACTATCTTTTCATGTAAAAATGACAACTGTATAACTGTGCTGTGGTATAACTGCCTTATTTTGACAAAACAAAAATACGAATGAATGTTACAAACTTGAACAAAACAAAACCTGCAGATAACGCTTTACTAAATTCAATACATCGGTCCTTGACAAGTGAGCAAAAAAAATTTCGAATTAATATGTGCGCTTAAAGTGGGTCAAAATCAAGTCCGGTTACAAATATACAAACACACACAGGTGAATCTAATAGAAGCGTGTGTTAAGAAACATTGAGCATTCTCGAACAAATAACTTATGTATGTATTAATAATCAACTGATTATTTTATCATCGTGATAGAACCGATTATTTTTTTCACTTGTCAAAATCTAACATTTTGGTGGTTTTAACCAATAGCAATACATTATTCTAGCCAATCATTCGGTATTATACTGATAATTCTGCTTCTTCATCGATAATACCTTGTTTTCATTGAAACGTCAAAATTTTACTTTGATTTTGTCATTATTGACAACTAAAAGTGCTTCGAAGTTTATTGAAAAATGAACCCAAACCGATTCAGTGCCATCACCCAAGAGAATATTGAACATTTAATACAAAATTCCACTACACAACTAATGAAAAAAATAATCTTCCCAAATACAACTCGATCTTCAAATTTTATCACATAATTTTTTATTTTCATCACTCAAACTTGTTTATTTGAGGCAAAAACATTCAAAAAACCGAATTTAGATAAAATACCTCGTCCTAACGTGATTTTATCAATCGGTTTGTTTTCATATTTTTGCCAAGTTTTCGTGGAAAAGAAAAAATTATCGATAAAATTTGAAGCACTCGTGGTATTACCTTTGATAAAATACAAACCACTTGTGCAATTATAAGTGATAATTGTAGTTTTCAAAAAAGAAAAATTTCTACCGCCATCAATAAGAGAAATGAAATGGTTGAACCAAATTTTTGACAGACATTTGTTAAAAATTATAGTCATATATATAGTCATATTATAGTGAGGTGCATTAATTCATGAGTATTTTCATTACTAAAAATACTATGTAGCGATAAAACGATAAAAATGTAATTCTTCTCCATTATAGATAGCCTACTTTTGAAGATGTCTTTTAAAATTTACTGGTTATAGCGGAAATAATACAAGTTTAAGTGTGTCCTACTAACCAGGTTAGCAGCGTCGACAAACACAATTTACTTATTATCAGATAATACTGTTGATACAATGTTACTCTGGTCTTTTTTAAACAAGATTTAGATTTCAAAATTCTTCAAGTGAATGGAAGGAGAATATTCTCATAACATACTGGATGTCCAAGAAATATGACGGATCAAAGTTAATCTTTTCTCTACTGGAAAAATTATTAATTTGAAAAGGAAGATGGATTCATGCGAGTGAAACAGGCTTCGAATCGAATCCTCAGTACATAAGCCTTCAGGCTTTTTGTGCTTTTATTTGTACCAGTTATTTGGAGAGACGACTAGCTCTCATCAAGCCTAAAAGTTGGATTTCTGTCCAGTCCTAGGAGTGTATATCTCCAATAAGAGAGTGCTTCACATTTGGAGATTAAGTGTTATGCTATTTCCTACTCTTACATGCACAACCGACAGATACATAATATATGTATATTGAAACATTCTTAGCCTACTATAGAACCAAACAAAATTTCAATGTCAAAATATTTTATCACTCAACATATTCTCCTCTTATTGGATACATTCATTACAGCGAACCTGCAACGTCTCTAGACCTTTCAAAAAAAATGTATCCTCTTGCTCTGCAAACCAGACCTCCACAGCTTTTATTACCTCCTCGTTGGAAGAAAATGTACGACCTTTTAAACTTTTTTTCAGTTGAGGAAAGGGATGATAGTCGGACGGAGCCAAATCTGGTGAATAAGGGGGGTGTTCTAGTAATTCAAACCCTGAATCACGAATTTTTTACATGGCAACATGAGATTTGTGTGCAGGGGCGTTGTCCTGCAAAAACAAACACCTTCGGATAGCTTTCCGCGTCTTTTCTCTTTAATTTTCTCCCGTAGAGTGGTCAGTAATGTCGAATAGTAATCTCCGGTTATTGTTCTATCCTCATCCAAAAAATCAATCATGATTACTCCATGGCAATCCCAAAAAACTGAAGCAAGAACTTTTCCAAGAGATTTTTGGACACCAAACTTCTTAGGTCTTGGAGAACCAGAGTGTCGCCATTCCATCGATAATTGCTTTGTTTCTGGATCGTAGAAATGTACCCAAGTCTCATCCATAGTAACAATTCGGTTTGAGAAGTCTACATCGTTTTCAAATCGAGCACAGATCGAACGCGATACTTCTACCCTTGCATGCTTTTGGTCAACATTCAAACATTTGGGGATACATTTTGCAACAATTTTTCTCATGTCCAAATTGACGTGAACTATATAATGAACGCGTTCTTATGAAATATTCAGTGCTTCTGATATATCCGTTTTAGCCCAATTCGACGGTCTGATAAAATCATGTCATGAACTGCATAGATATTTCCGGGGACTGACACAGAAACTATATAGCCTTCCCGATCGGTCATCATCTTCAATGGAAATTTTACCTCTTTTGAAGCTTGCAGTCCAATTTTTCACGGTCGCATACGAAGGACATTGATCACCAAGGGTATTAAGCATATCTTTGTAAATCTGCTTACCTCTTAACCCTTTTAAATACAGGTACTTGATGATGATACTCCAATTTTTCTTTTAATACATCGTTAATCGGTGACTCCAAAGGTTTTTTGATCAGGAGTTTACTGTGTTCCTGTTTTGGTACGTGTCTCCGGTACGTCTTATATTTTGTTTATTTATCGTGGTGGATTCAAAGACATGTTGCGGTTTTTGTTATTTCAAATCTGGAACGGTGAATGCAGTTTAAAGACATTAACTAAGATGTCTGCCATTTCATTGCCTACAATTCCCTTGTGTCCGAGGTATCACTTAAATGACACTTTATTGTGGTTTGCCAAGGTTAATAGTGTTTGAAGGCAGTCCCAGACCAGTCTAGATCTGATTTGGTGGCATGCTAAAAATTTCGGTGCTGCTTGACTGTCTGAGATTCTTGAGGATCTTTTGTCATGTATACCCCTTTTATTACTAGGCCAAGCCAAATATCCCAGCAGAGAGAATGGTGCCATCATATAAAAGACATAACGTAGTATGGTTTTGATATCTACATATGTTTTTCACTAATTTGTTATAAGCATTTAAGACGAAAAAAAAGGTAGAACGTGTCGCGGGACACACGGTAGGAACTTTAGTTCCTTTTAAGCAAAAATTATGTAATATATCTGACGTTATAGATAAACAATTTGCATATTCCTTGGTGGTCGAGTAGTAAGCAAACCAGACTCTCAAGCGGTAGACCCGGGTTCGACTCCCGTGAATAAGCTTTTTTTATTGTTAATTTTATTTTTAAATAATTATTCTGCTTGATATTAATAACGACAACAGGTAGACGTTTGAAATATTTAGAAGAATATTCATTATTATAGATAATGGTACGGTATACCCTTCATGAGGGAGTCCGACTGGCAATATCTACTTATAACAGCATCGTATATTTAAAAAGTGAAACCGTAGCATTATACAAATTGGACATTCAAGAACTGTACGATCACCACAAAAAAAATAGTGGAAACATAAAATTGAATTGTTAAATTTTCAATTTGAAGTTATATTACAGTTTATAAAAATTTTTATTTTCTAGATTTTTTCTTAAGTGGGTCGTAGACAAAATATGCTGTTCGACTGGTGTGGATTGTCCATATGGCACTTGAACGATTGAGCACTCCGCCTACGGCGTCGTGCTCAAACTTCGTCCTCGTGCGATATGGCCATCATATCCACAATAGTTGCACAAACTACTATTTTTATCAAAATATGCCCTTTCACATTTAAAAACAACCTGCCAAATGTCAAATCAATTTATCCATCCATTTTAAAGTTATCGAATTGAAGCATTCAAATTTTCAAAATTTCAACACCCTGTATTTCGAAAAGTAAATGTGCTAGACCCCTTAATCCTCATATCATTTTGTCCAATTTTACAAGAGGAATCTATATGCAAACGTTGTAATTACCCTTAACGTTCGAGATGCTTATACCATTTTTTGCGCGATCGTATTGAAATAAATTCCGAATAAAATACTTTAAATTTCTTCGAAATGAACGAAATGTCAAAAGTGACATTTATACTTCTCAATCAGTTTAATAGTTATTTGTTTTACTAGGCATAAAAGCACAAGATTTAGGCTATGAAACCAGCCAAGGCATTAAATCTGCTTTTCTGCCGTGTGAAACATATAATTTTTTCTTCAAATTTGTTCCAATTCCACGCAAAATCGACTTTTTCATATTTAAATTGCGTTTCATTATCAATATCCAAATAACTATAGTATATTATTAAACGAGCAATTTATGATTGCCATAATTCACGATGGGTGACGTTTGCGTCACGAGCCGCAGGCGAGGGGCGCAAGTCACCCAAGTGAATTATGGCCATAAATTGCGAGTAGAATACTATACTTTGTCCACGACACTTAATTTATTTATTGATAAATAAAAGTCAGTAGCGATTTGGCATATTACTAACCTCAAAATGTTGTGGCATCTACTTCAAATAATTTGACATATATAGAGATGGGCGATACTGTAGAAAGTATCAATACAACGTACCGTTAAAAATATATTGTTTTAAAATACTTAATATTAGAAAATATCGTTATGAAAAGTATCAATACTAAAAATTACAATATTTTATAGATGCGATATATGTCAGAAACAAATTTCCTGAACAAAATACACAGATTTAATAGTTTATTTCATATTGTACCCCCATCTCTAGTCGTGAATTATGAACCATAATACACCACAGTGTTTTATGAACCATAATTCACGACAGTTGATATATGGGTACCATATACCTTTAGTTAGGAGGTAAAATATTGACTTATTATTAGGTGGTCGTGGACAAAATTATTTTATCAAAGGTAACTGGGTCCTGCGTTACTATGTTTACCGCTGATGACGTTTGTTGAATATATTTGTTTACTGTTTACTTTGTCATTGTCAATTTTGAAAAGTTGTCATGTTAGAAATGGATTTACTGCAAAGTGAGGATAAATTGATGCAATTAACACCACCTGAGATAAGAGACCAGGCGCGAGATGTGGAATTTAACCTTTTACCGAAAAAATCAAGAACTGTATATCAACTCACATACAGCAGATTCATGGAATATAGACAGAAGAAAAATATAGGATCTTTCTCTGAAAATGTGCTGATTGCCTAGCAACGAACTTTTTCTGCCTAGGCATTAAAAGTACAACTTCTAAGCCTGCCTAGTGTCATTAAAAGGCCGCTTTTAATGTCATTTGGAGAAAAAATAGGTATATTTTGCATTTTGGTGAAATTGTTTTTATGCTATTTATTACTTTTCGACGTCTGAACGGTGAGTAAATCACTTACCAACGTGTTAAACTTAGAAACCAGTCAACACAACCTACCGTCCTGACAACCGATGCTGTAAATTAATGAAAAAATATCAATCCCGCAAAAAAAATTATGGAAATAATAGTAAAAATTTATCCGAACAAATTCAAGTAGATCACCAGCACTGCGAATACCAGCTTTGCATAGAATATTAATATAGCATCGGTGGTTCAGTGGTAGAATGCTCGCCTTCTACGCTGGCGGCCCAGGTTCGATTCCCGGCCGAAGCATATGAATCGCTGCTTCGTTAACGAGAGAGAGACTCAGGAGAGAGTACACGCACGCAAGCAAGGCACATAATGAAGCAACGTAACATAACATAACGTAACGTAACGATCAGATCTTTTGCGTCGCGACCCCCGGTCGCTCAAACTTAACCTGACGTAAAGAACTAAAGTTCTAAAAACTTTCTTCATATAACGAAAATGGTAATGAAGCAATCGTAGGTAATTAAACTACGAGCCAAATGAGGGGTGAAGCAAGTTAATCGGATATCGGGATATTGGAAATCTAGGAAAATTTTAAATCGGCCAAAACGCCCGAGATCACCGCCGAAAATGACCAAACGCCTGAAAGTAACGAAGTATATTGGTGTGCATAGGTAATATTTTTAGATATAAGACCGGTCATTTGCTGTGATGTTTTTGGCCACTTTATCAAAAATCGAAAATATACCTATATATCTATACTTTTTAAACCCGATTTAAAATTTGAAAATCAGACAATCGATAACGCATCCAAACTAATGTAAGAGTGTCCATTTTTTTGCATTGAATTCAAAAATAAATTGAAATTATAAAATAAGCCTTAGTACGTGTCTGTGTATATTTTATCGTTTATCCCGTTGGTATGTAGAAAAATCTGGAAGAGTGCACGCCATCAAGACGCGACTTTCAGGATTTTCAGCCACTTATTGCAAATGAAATTGGAGAGTGCTTCATCACCAGGAATTCCAATTAAAATTATGGTCATGATCATCTATTTTGTAGATAAAATGTTGTCTCTATATTAGTGAAACCGCAAAGTACAGAAAGTTACTATCTTTCTGTTTAAATTGTGCCAATAATAATAATTTGGTTACTGAAGAGAGGATTCTTATAAATAATGGTTATTTTGAGCTCATCTGATAATATCTTCTGTATGTTCTTTGTGGTGTATTCATTATTCTTTTTGTTAATTGTTTGGGAAATAAAACCCCAATCTTTTCTATTTTCTTCAATTCAACGTTTCAGTAGCGTTCCAGCTACCGTCATCAAGAGCAATTAATTTTTATTGTAAATTTCTGGTCCCTATCTGATACTAACGAAAAAATTCGACAACTAGACAATCAATCATATATTTAAGTTTAAGAGAGGAAAAAGTACATCACATTCTTCATAGAATGTGAAATTATGGTAATTTTTTCAACGCTAGTGCAGTGCAGCAATCCCGTGCGGAAAAGTCACTTTACGCACATGTTAGGTACCTACACTATTTTTTTTTCTAGCATGCGGGAACAAAACCCAAAAGTTAACATGAATAAACATTTATTATGAAATACATATCAACATTATTAGTAAACTCGAAACTTACGTGGAGTGATCATATTTCTCATATTTGTAAACGCGCGAACTCTAAACTGTTCCTAATACAAAAAACTTTCTCTAAAGCTTCTTTAGAAACATATTGCAAACTTTACAAAACCTATGTCCGACCCATACTTGAATACGCTGGGCCTTCGTGGTATCCAGATTTAGCTCGAGATCGTGAAATGCTAGAAAGAGTGCAAAGACGCGCAACCAGATTGTCCAGATTGGCCGTTTTAGACCTACGTACGAAGAGAGATTAACCATGGCAAATCTTACAACATTTGAAGAAAGTCGTCTCCGAGGTGACCTTATTCTTTTCTTCCGAATTTTGAAATTCAACTTCGGCGACCTTCAAGCAGTTTGCCCCCTCAATTTAGACGACCGACTTCGTGGGCACTCCTTAAAACTGAAGAAAGAGCCTTTTAGAACTCGTCATAGGCAAAACTTTTTAAGTAACAGAATTTTCGATATTTGGAATGGTCTTCCTCAGCAAATAATTAGCTCGGAAAATGTTAATAGTTTCAAAAATCAAATAGACTCCTATATTTTCGATCTGTAGTTTTTTTAGGCTTAGTGTAGTGTCAGTTATTGTTTTATTTATATTCTGTAAATTATTATGGGTACAACAGGACTTGATCCTCTGCCCTTATCATGTAATAATAATAATAAAATAATAATAATCTTCTAAACAAAAATTCGGAAAAAAGCAAATGTTTCATTATTTTTTCTCAAACGTCAACAATAAAATTACAAAGACAACCATAGAATGATGATGACAACTAACAACAAATAACTTATTTTCCCAATAGTGTTCAATAAACACTTCAAATTTGTCAGCTCTTGTCAGTGTCCGGACCGTGTAATTTAACTTTCTTATAAAATGTCGGATATAGAGCTGGAGTGCACACCGTCAGACATAAAGGAAGCAGCGGAGAAAGCTGAAGAAAATCTTATGCCCCAAAAAAGGAGACCGAGGTATGATAAAGCATATAATACGTACAGAGATTGGTGCGCCAAAAAAGGGGTCACAAAAGCTGCATCGGAAAACATCGTTTTTGCTTAATTCAGTGAAATGGCTAAGACTAAGAAATCGTCAACCTTATGGTCTACGTATTCCATGATAAAAACAACCTTAATTATTAGAGACAAGGTTGACATATCAAAATATGGAAAATTAATGGCTTTTTTAAAAAGGCAAGATGCCAATTATAAACCGAAGAAATGAAATACCTTTACCCAAGAAAATGTTGATACTTTCTTAGATGAAGCACCAGAAGAATTTCTTTGTTCTGAAGGTTATTATTCTAACACTAATAAAATGGTTATTTTTATTAATATTTTTCAACATTTTAGGTTGGTTTAGTAATTGGCCTTTCGGGAGCCTCCAGAAGTGATGAACTTTTTAAGATGAAAGTAAAAAAAATATTGATATTTTGGAAGAAAAGATCAGCATCATCATTGCTGACACAAAAACATATCAAGCACGATCGTTTCTGATATTAAACACTAAATGGGTCGAAATTGTAAAGAAATATATTTAACTCCGTTCACGAATTCAAAATGAGAGGTTTTTCATGCAAATGAGATTTGTAAAAATTACCAATCAAGTCTTTGGGCACAATTTCATATCGCAATTTCCGAAAAGAATATCATCGTTTTTGAAACTAAATAACGTCGGCGAGCATACCGGGCATTGTTTTCGGCGTACAGCAGCAACTTTCTTCACAAACAATGGAGGAGATGTTCTACAATTAAAGAGATTGGGAGGATGGAAATCCAGTACCGTGGCGGAAGGCTATGTAGATACATCGTTCTCCAATCAAACGAAGACTGCTAATCTGCTCTCTGGCGAAACTGCTTTCTCCAATCCTTCATCAGTCACCATGAAGAGTTCATCATCTGTACCACAAGAACTGACCTTTTCAAGCAAAGAAATTACGTATGGGTCGATGGTTTCTGTAGCATCTCACAATAGTTCGACCATAACGATCAATTTCAATAATGTCAATAATCCCTAAATTTATGTACATACAGAAATTATTAATCCTTTGTTTGAAAAGTTCAGTTCTTGTTAATTTTGTGTTTACTAATCCTAAAGAACTTAAGAAGTGCTAATGTTAATATTCCTATCGCCTATTTTGATAGATTTTTTGGATGGGATAACAGAAAAACTTACAAAATTAAATTTCTACCTTGATTGCTGTATGATAAGCTCTCATTGTACTTTTATAAAAACTTGAAATTGATGATAATTAGCGCTATGCTGGTATAAACACGACCATTGTGATGTCTCTAACGCAGCCATCTGAATGTGAATATTGAGATCGAATATGTTGTTTAGATAATACTACCACTCGTACAAATAAAAAAATAATTAAATTTTGTAATTCTGGGGCCCTATAACCCACTATAACATGGGAAAAATTTCTATACGAAGAACTAACATTATATTTTTGCCCTGTACACCTATTCTTCAATTTAAAGCATGTACATCGGGGACACCCATATTTTTTGCTCGAATAAAAACTAAAATATATCTAAAATACACCGAAGTATAACATAACGAGGTAGTTTTAAAGGTATGCGTTCATCTTAACATCGAGTATTCTCCCCGTCATTTATTTTCGACCCAACTGGATCTCCCCATACGAGCGGTCTTCTGGTCCGGCTATCTCTTTCCAGCGTTTCAGCCTCGGGCGATGATGGCGAGGACGTGGATGGAGGAGAGTTTTCGCTGTTTCAGTGGTTTCAGTTCACGTTAAAACAACTGAGAAGGCCAGTCGTTGTCGATTGGCGTTCGTTGCCCGATGTCTGTGCGTTTTTGTCGTGGGAGTCGAGGCATGTGAAGTGCAAGAGCAAGTGTGTGTTTGTGTGTACGTGTGTGAAGGGACACGGCTAATGTGAATGTGGATTTTTGAGTGCAATCCCCTGGTGAAATAACTTTCTGAATTGGGCTTTCGGTCAATATGTTTTTATTGGATATACGATATTTATAGGGTATGATAGAAAATTAGCGGTAAGTTTTTTGTCAGTAACCATAACCAATTATTTGTGAAATTTATATGTGCATCTGATATTATTGATAATAAAAAAAATTTGCCGTACCAATCGCGTGAAGAAGTTCTTAGATGAAGTCTTGTAAGGAATTGGTAAGGGCGAGAGAAGAGGATCTGGGAGGACTTGATAGAACTAGTTAGTGGAAGGGTTGCAAGAAAGTTATCAAAAGACGACAAAAACAGTCTTTTAAGGAAGAGAAAAATATGTGGAGGGTAGAGATGCTGAGTGAAAACTGAAGGATAAAGAGTTAGGGTTGATTGGATATATATTTTTGAGTGCTTTGAAGGTTTTGTAATCGAAGGGAGCGATTGGATAAATAAAATATTGAGTAAAGAGAGTGGTTGTGGTCTTGTTGAGATAATTTATAAGTATTAAGAGATTCTTCAAAACAACACGAATATAGTCCACTATTTGTCTTACTCAAAAGGAATGTAGGTGGAGCAGTTGGAGGGTGATACCGAGGGTGATACCAAATGTGGGTTTCAAAACCTATAGAAGTGGGCGCTAAAAGATTAATGCACTTTTTACAACATGTAAACTAGGCGCCAAGACCGAAGAGTCATTTTAATCCTATGTGTATAAGTACCGACAAGAAAATCCAGGCCCAAACCCGGTTGATCAAAGTGTAACTATGTATAAAAATATCAGAAAATAAGTAATAGAAAACTAAAAAAAAAACAAGAAAACCCAGGCCCAAACCCGGTTGATCAAAGTGTAACTATGTATAAAAATATCAGAAAATAAGAAATAGAAAACTATTGGGTTTTTCCAAATATTGGTGGTTAAATTATTAAGATAAGAGTTATTTTATGATTCGACCTACCTGCACTTCTTAGCGGCGAAAATACATGTCGGATTATCTACCCTTCTTGGTCAGACAGGTAAAGAAGGATGGTTAGCGCCTAAATTACACCCGCCGATTTATTTTTTGGATTCTTCAGCAAATTCCAGACATAATTTATGTACAATACTACATTGCAATGTCATATGTACCTATCTTCAACTGTTTCGGAAATATTAATTTGCTTTCAGATTCATTACAAAAATTAATTTGATTAAACGTACTCACGAACGTACTTGATTAAAAAAAGAAATTTATTTTATTTCACAAATTCGCTATATTACCCTCAATACTTATTTCCCATTTACCTCTTGATATTGAGAAAGTAAACAAAAACCATTCATGCGTTCCTTTTTACCGATACTAAATAATAGTATATTAAGTATTAAGAACGGTAAGGGTTGTTTACCGGTCGACTCCAATTTTGCTGGAGACCGGTATTACCCTTAACGTTCGAGATGCTTATACCATTTTTTACGCGATCGTATTGAAATAAATTTCGAATAAAATAATTTAAATTTCTTCGAAATGAACGAAATCTCAAAAGTGACTTATACGAGCATTTATACTTCTCGATCAGTTTAAAATATAATTTGCATTTTAGTGAAATTGTTTTTATTATTAATTGTATTTATTACTTTTTATATATATTTTTTTTTATTATGGAATTTTTTGCGCATCAACCCCTAGGGTTATTAGCGCCCAACAATAAAATAACATAAAATTACTTTTTATATTGTTCTGTTCGGTTCTATTCATTGAAAAAATTTAAATCTTATTTTTTTTGTTCCTTTTGTGTAATGAATGGAGTAATATATTATGTAGGGCTAAGACGTCGGTAAGTAATTTACTTACCGACGTCTGATCGGTAAGTAAATCACTCACCGACGTGTTAGACTTAGAAACCAGTAAACACAACCTACCGTCTTAACAACCGCTGCTGTAAATAAACAGAAAAGATCGATCGCGCAAAAATTATATATAAAAGAGTTTTGTTTATTTTCGTATAATACTCATAGCCTTAGCAACATGTAATCTACCTGCATGACAGTAGTGATTAGTGCTTTTGTCGTTAACTGTATAACCTAATATAATATCTTTAACCAGCAAACCCACAAGTACCTGCCAATACAATATGGTTTGAGCAGGATGGAGCACCGCCCCATTACCAAATCAATGTCCGGCAGTACCTGAACCAAATTTTTCCAAATCTGTGGATAGAAAGGCACGGATTGATAGAATGGCCAGCACGATCTCCTGATCTGACGCCACTAGACTACTTTTTGTGGGGATTGGTCAAAAGTATTGTATATACAAAACTAAACCACACAACTCACGCTTGCGATTAGATCAGTCACGCCTGCTGAGATGTTGAGTATCGTTGGAAGACATTTCTTTAACAGATTAGCATGATGCCAAGACGTTCGCGGCGAGCATTTTGAACATTTCTCACATTGATATTAATGTCTTTTTTTTCTTTCTCTTACATTATTAAGAAGTCTGAAAACACTTAATATTTCTAAAACAGTTGAAGATAGGTATAGGACATTCTACATGAAGTATGTCTAGAACTTCCTGAAGAATCCAAAAAATAAATAATATACAGTAGATTCGAGAGGACATTGCATTTGAAATAAGAAAGTTGGTATTGGCGACTGTCACATGACAAACACTATCTAATTTTTTTAACTCGGAATATAATTTTGATTTTTTGCCGAGAATCTCGTGGAGAATACTGTGAGTAATGAGTGATCAAATGGTGATATTTGACATTAGTGTAGATAATTGGTTGCATGATTATAGATAGTAAAATAATTTTTGTCGCTTCCCAGAATTTGAGAAGATGATTACATTTTCCGTTCATTAATCAATCAATTGTTTCATTTCTAGCATCACAACGTGTGTGATGTTGAAAAAAAATAACTGTCAAGTAAATAGTTATTTATGTACCAAGGCAGTAAAGTGATTCTTTATCGGACGAGTCTGAAATTATGAGACGAGCGAAGCGAGGCGAATAACAGGCGAGTCCGATAAAGACACTTTACTGACGTGGTGCATACAAAATTTTATCGCCAACTGCTCAGAATTCAGAATATAAAAAACTGAGGTATATTTCATAGCATTTTATTATGACAAAGTAAACAGCACATATAGAACAAATCTACTTATTATTTGTTATATTTAAATTGAAGGTACACCCTTAAGCATTATAAAAGTTAATTCCTGAAGTCAAAGGAGTTCCAACAATAATTTGTTATAAATAAATCGCAAGAAAACTATTATCGAGCCGTAATAGGGAGAAGCGTGACACTGACAGATGATGATTTTCGAGTAATGTCAAAGTCAAAATACTTTACCAGACGTATATAATGTCACTTTACCAGACGCATTTGTAAACTGTTTGTTCACTTCCGGAAATCAATCTGATAATTGACGGTTGGCGATAAAATATATGTATGTCAAACATATCAAATTATTTTTTATTTTATAATTATATTCCAAGTTGAGTAAGAGCTATCCAAGCTTTATGCTCAGCTCTGTGTTTAATTGATAATTGCTCGTTTATTCCCACATATAAATTTTTGATTGGACTAGCTGCTACAGCGTCAGACTTCTGACGGAGAGTACGCTGGATCAATCCTCGACCGTGCCCTAAACTTTTCAATTACAAAAATGAAATAACTTTCCAAATAGATCGCTTCAAATTTAGTTATCACCGAGGTTATTACACTCCACTCCACTTTATAAGTATTTTTTTTTTGGCTTAGACACGTCATTCAGCCAGATCGACTATATAAGTAGATTCCACAAAGTGAGGGTCGAAACAATATAACAATATGGTATAATAATAATATGGTAAATTTAATTAGAAATTATACATTTGACAGATTATCCGCATGCGTGTGGAAACTTACTTTCCGCTACTGTGTGGAATGTATTTCGCACGCTTGTTGGTATAAACCACTTTTCGTTGGACTGTACAGCAAGTTATATCTGCTGTACAGTTCGACATACGCTACTTTCCTTTGTGTTCGTAGAAAAAAAAAGTTCATCAAATACAACACTTGTCTTCCTTCAATTTGCTCCGGCGGAGCAAATGTTTTTGTTTGCTTGTAATATACCTAGTTGTTTCTAGGCGAAATGCGTTAATTCTTGTGAATATTTTGAATAAGAATTCTACCTTTGTACTTTTAACGTCATTCCATTATTGTTTGTTCTTCGTAGTTCATTTATTCTAGTGTTGTTATAGGCACATATCTCCTACGCGTATTATATTATTGTTTTTTGTTTTATTTCTATTGAGAAGTAATAAAGTAATAATGTGCCGGCATACTTGAAATGGAATTTAATTAGCAAAGTATTGACTTGTTCTGGATGAAGAGAATAGAAGAATATCCCGAGGTAACATGGATACTTTAAAATTATTAGTGCCATTCTCCTCGTCTTAATTATGTGAACTCACCACGGTCGACATTGAAACCGAGAATAAAATTAACAGTAGAAGTAAGCTTCAACCATAAAATTTGATTATCATCTAAAAAACCCCGTTTTGAAAATGCCCATCCCACTCACACTCACAGAAATTCTATTTTTTATTGGAATGTATGAACTACATACACCTTTTTTCCATTTTCTGTGACTTCACAAGTCGTATTACATTAGGGGTCGCGACCCACAGCTTAAAAATATTGATCTAGGTGTTTCACGCGAGGGGTAAACCGCTGGCAAAAATCTTGTACACCTACTTCCACATTTGAAAAAACTTCCACATACTTCCACCATACTTCCACCATACTTCCACGAAACTTCCACCAAACTTTGATATTTTACCTGTTGTATGGGTAACTTTAACACCCTATTTCTCGAAAACTAAAGTTCCAACGACCCATGTCGACAAGAGATTTTACGCCAAGTTACGCATTTTCTACCCGCTCTTTCAGTTTGTAACACCTATTCATTAACACACCTGTATAATGATCTATTCAATCATTCTAAATTCGTTATTTTCACCGCATTTCGTCTAATTTCTGTATTGAACTTCCACATACTTCCACCAAACTTCCACATACTTCCACCAAACTTCCACATACTTCAACCAAACTTCCATATACTTCCACTGCGGTGTTCACCTACGGTTTCACGTTAACAACATTTGTCACATATACATGAGATTTTATATTATATACAGTTTTTTGAAGATTATTTTTTTGTTTACGGTATATCTTGAACTCGATCTTGAAGTATTGATGAATTTGAACTAATTTAAGTGTTGAATTTATTAACAGTTTTTTGAATTATTTTTGATAAACCCTAAACATTAAACATGATATTGTTAAAACAAACTTATAGAGTAATTGGATCCTTTAAATCAAATTTAATGTAGTATTTATTATATTAATCACGTTTTCATAACGACTACTGAATAGGTATATTTAATATTCTTAGAATATCTGTCGTATTAATTTCCAAGAAACTATGTCTGAAACATCCTCTTTTAAGATTTTAAAATAATTATCTACAAAAACTCATTAATTCGTGTCAATTAGCTTGAAAGGAAGCTCCTTTGTTTGAAGAAATATATTTTAAATTTTACTTTAACTTCAAAGCAAATAAACGATGCAAAGTAGTTGAAAAAATTATAGTTGAAGTAGAATGTTTAA
>CAJUYH010006901.1:0-18893 GCA_910591685.1 Galerucella tenella
GGCATATTTTGAAAGAATTAGTAGTTTGTGCAACTAGTGTGGATATGATGGCCATATCGCACGAGGACGAAGTTTGAGCACGACGCCGTAGGAGGAGTGCTCAATCGTTCGAGTGCGATATGGACAACCCACACGAGTCGAACAGCATATTTTTTAAATATACGATGCTGTTATAAGTAGATGTTGCCAGTCGGACTCCCTCATGAAGGGTACCGTACCATTATCTATAATAATGAATATTCTGCTAAATATTTCAAACGTCTACCTGTTGTCGTGATTAATATCAAGCAGAATAATTATTTAAAAATAAAATTAACAAAAAAAACTTTTTCACGGGGAATCGAACCCGGGTCTACCGCTTGAGAGTCTGGTTTGCTTACTACTCGACCACCGAGGAATATGCAATTTGTTTATCTATAACGTCAGATGTATTAAGATGTATTACATAATTTTTGTTTAAAAGGAACTGAAGTTCCTACCGTGTGTCCCGCGACACGTTCTACCTTTTTCATTACTCTATGTGCGTCCATGCTCAATTGCTTGGCTTTACACTCGTAATACATTTATATTTATCATCCGATTATCCCGAAAACATCCAGCTATAGATATTTAAAAAATAGGATACGTTTAAACGAAATATCTAAAAACCGCAAATGAAAAATGAGCAAATATTAATCAATGTTAAAGATAAAGATAAATAATCTAGCCTTGCTTGTAACTAACTGTATACTTTGTATCAAAGTATATCGTCTTCACTTTAGCCGGCAATTCTCTAAATACGATCATTTACGACTTTCTTAAAAGAATTTCACCTGCAACTCGATGGAACCCAAAAACAATCGAGTGACAAGCAAGGGCGTGTCTGATTATAGTTCATTTAACTTAATAGGTAATCTCTCATTTAGCAGGAAAAAGAAGAAAAAAATTAAAGAAATTGTCTTCACAAATTAAATAAAAAGCAAAGGATTTATGATAAAAATATAAAAAGATAGATATTTGTGAATTTGTCGATATACTTTGAGACAAACTATACAAATCTCATGAATAATGTACGAACACTTCTTAAATTTCAGTTTGTAATTTGTACTGTTACTATTTTCGTATTTTAAAGCCGATTCGCAGCTTTAAACCCTCCAAGAACGAGAATTTTAAACCGATTAGTTGAACGCTTTGTTAGTAAACAATAGATTTATTCATTCATAACATTTATTTATTGTCGCAATCGACAACAATCATGCATAATGGCATGGGTGTATACCTTAACTGCACACTAAAAGATAAAGGGTCATTTAACTTTAGCCTGTTTTTTTCGTTAATTAGAAAAAAGTAGGTTTGTATTTGCGACAAAATTCAACATAGTTTAATGTTTTTCCGACACAGCTTGCATGCACAACGTAGAGCACTCGAAGCTGGAGTCTTTTACGCTGATATCTCTTTCAGTTTTGCTTGCACAAAAAAAATTGTAGATATCAAAATTGTAGGATATCTTATGCTCTATAACATGATAAAAGTTTTAAGGAAACCACCATTTATTTCTGATACTAGTTTTGTTGGGTGTATATTTCATGTCAAATTTAGATAGGCTACCTATTGATAGATGGCGTCACTTTCGCACACTACACATTTTAACTGTCTCTGGCTATATAAGTAAGTGTCCAAAAGCTAGAGGTGGCGGGCATAAGGAAAGTACTTTTTATTTCTGATACTTAAATTTCATTTAAAATGGGAAGAAGGATAATGTATTGTTAAAAATGTAACTTTCTTGGTGGTTAGCTAAACCAGGGTAGGGATCTCTGGAGGCGCGAGGGTGCCGCCAAATAGGGAGTTCCGTCAGTACTGAAATTTCTAATTTAGTGAGAACTGTAACGCCGTTAGTGGTAGTTGCAGATTGCAGATTCTTCCACGTATATCAGCGCTAACATCCTAACGTGTTATCTACTACCTGACGTGACAACTTTTTTAAAACTATTTTGCTTATTTGTGTGAGTGTTGAGTATTCGTAGTTGGTTTTTATTGTAAATAGTGGGACTTTTATTTTGAGAGACATTGTCAAGAATATGTATTGTGAAAGACTGTAATGTGAGGTGCTTCCGGTAAGCTCTATCTTTATAAAAAAACATGTTTCATGAAATGAAATGTGACAGAAGTAGATATTCTTCCATACAGCTTTGAGCTTCCCAGCATGTTGTTGAATTCCTAACATTTATTTTCCTTCACGTTTGTCATTGAAATATGTAAAAAAACGCTTCATTCATTGTATACTTTTTTATTCAATAAAATATATAAACTTTATGATTATTGCTATATGTTTCTCACTTCAGGCATCTGTTTTTTGACATTTCATTTAATTTTACTTGACTATTTGATTGTTATTATTGTAATATCAATCGTAATGTTAAGTAACTTTAAATGAAATATCAAAAAATTGACCATAAATATCATTTTGCAATAAAAGTGAAATTACAGTAATTTTGAATATGCCGCCAAAAACTGTAAAATTACAGGAATCTTCTTTTTCGGCTGTTAGCGAAGTTCACAACCATCTGATTTGTGTTAGAGGTACTGACAGGACTCTCAGGATGGCGCCACCCATACATATAGAGGGCGCCACGGGTCAGTTTCCCATCTATAAGTATTTTTTTATCTATGAGCTAAACAACGGTGCCAAGGGGCGGCATAAGGAAGCCACCGCCCAAAATTTGACTTTAATCTATTGATAGTTGACGTGATTAGTGTTGCGTTCTTCAGTCTTCGAGCGGGAAATTCAAAAAGGCACTGACATATCAAACTAGTCCGTAATAGGAGGTTACAAGAGCTCTTCGTGTAAACACGAGCAGACGCGATATTGATTCACTGTAAAATGTTCAACGTAATCTAATGCATGAATTTATAATTTTTTTAATAACGACCGATATTTTATGATAGTGTTAACTAGTATTAATGAAGTCGTTATGTATCTACCGCCCCATATTAAATTTCATCCCGAGTTTTAAATGGTTAGACCTGGAGCGTAAATTAATTAAACTAGGCGGAAATTGGATGATATATGATACCTTTCGGCCGTTATTGAAGAAATTTGCTTCAAAACTGATTATGATTAGGCTCATCACAATTAAAATTTGGAATAATACACTTGGCTTTAACCCAAGAAATTTCGAGGTTATATAGAATCGTAAAAAATGCAAGCTCGATTAGATCCATTTTAAGTACAAAATTTTGCTAGTGAAACAAAATACTAACTCATAGATGAACGGAGGCACAGTTTCAAACGAAGCGGTCTGAAACTTTTGAATTAAGTTAACCAAAAATGACAGTTACCTTTGACATTTTATATTCGTTGACAGGCGCAAACTTCAATGACAACCCTCGTGAAACAAAAAAAAGATTTTTCGTGCAACCGGACGCAAAACAAGCATTTTGCAGCCGCAACAGAGGCCGCAAAATGATATTTTGCGGCCGTTACCCAGAGAATGATATTTTGCGGCCGTTACCCAGAGTGACGGCCGACAAAAATTTTTACGGCCGTTCCCATAGTGACTGCCGGCAAACTGAACGCCACTACAGCATTTGACATTTCTGAAATATGACTATAACAATGTATTTCGAACCAAAAACTAACTGTCTTTTCTAAAGAGACATAATGTTTATTGAAATTATGTAATTTTCACGGTTGCACGAAAAATATTGTGTATACTATGGCCGCGAAATGTTTTCGCGACCTCGAGATTATCTTGCCTCGGCCGGAGCGGCCTCGGCGATAATCTCTCTCTCGGAACGCGAAAAAGCATTTTGCGGCCTTAGTATACAAATAACTATTCCACTTTGGCACAAATTGAATGTTCCTAAAGAAACACGATAAACAATCAAATCAAACAATAGTCATGTAATAACAATAATACTTTTATACGAAAGAGTTTTTGTTTAAAAGTCCTTTGAAGAAGTTGGTGGGTGCGTGGAGTTTCTCATTGTTAGTTCCAGACCATTAACTAAATGGTTTTTGAGACAATTGCTTACTTATAACCGACAACTGAATTGATTGATTGATTATCCTGTCTACGGTAAATAAAGCAAATGGGTTTATACAAGCCATTTAATGGTATTTAAAATTGAGAACTTCCTTCTTAAAAAAACTTATTGTAAGTTATGAAGTATTGGATAGATAATTTTCAAGAAGCTATTAATTTTATTTAAGTTATCTGCGCAGTTTCTTATTGGTATTACAATAGGAATACCGTAGAGACTGAAAATCATATCTGCTAGATCCAAATTTAGTTTCAATAAATTTAAACCTCAAATCTGCCAAGAAACATACTTTTTCTACCATTGTGTCGAATACAAAAATGCTATTTCCTCACCCTTTTCCAAATAAATTTAGGTAAAGTCTGTTCATACTTCTGTATCTGTATCTGTAGAGTGTGACATGTGACCCATTGTACATCCTCCCGAGGAGTTGTCCTCCTAGGTCATTGTCTATCCTGTCCTTCTCAGGAAGGTGGACAGGTCACTAGGAGACATCTCCTTTATATCGGCAGGTGTAGGCCAAGACTCACCGAACACACACTCTCTTATTGACGATAACTCCGGACACTCGCATAAGACATGCCTGACAGTTTCATCTTCCTGTCCACACATCCTGCATAGAGGTGTGTCCACTAGCCCCATAGTATGGAGGTGTTTCCTTAGTTGACAGTGACCAGTCAGAAATCCTACTGTTAAACGTAGGTTTTTCCTGGTCATCGCCAAATATTTCTTCGGCGCCAGCTTCCCAGGGTCGCCCAGGGTGATCCTGGCAAGACTGCATCCTTTTGATTCCATCCCATCTCTTAAGGGATTGAGCATGGGTGTAACGTTTGGCTAGTTCCGCAATTGTCGAGGTCGTTAGGCCGTAGGTGTCACTGGGTCCTAGAATTTTTAGTCCAGCGGCTTCCCTGGCTAAAGAATCAGCAATGCGATTTCCTTTACTCCTGTCGTGCCCTTTAACCCACCTCAGGATAATATTGTCTGTTCATACTTATAGTGAAGTGATTAGAGCAAATTATTCAAAGATAGCTATAAATAAATAATGAAATTACATCAGTTATTCTTAGTACCTATTCATCAATTAAAAACGGGTTAACTACGGTCCTTACAATAGTATAATAAATCTCTATGTAGAAAAAAATTCCTATATCATCATTCTATTTTCACACATCTGCTTGAAAGTATTAAATCAATTCAGCATTTGAATTTAAATAATTTTATTTTCGGTGACACTGCCAAAAGTCGAGGGGTAACCGCCGGCCAAAGTCTTGTACACCTAAGTACTCCCAAATTTGAATAAACTTCCACATACTTCCACACACTGTTTTCAAGTTAGTTGACAATGTAAGAGCCCACGCAACCACGCTTCCATAACGAGCGTCGAGCACAAAGATTTATAATTTCTGAAAACCCTCAATAGCATTGATTTTTATGATATATTACCTGTGGTGTGGGTAACTCTAACACCATCTCGAAAACTAAAGCTCCAACGACCCAGGTCGACAGGAAATTTTACACCAATTTTCGCATTTTCTACACGCTCTTTCAGTTTGTAACACCTATTCACTAACACTCTGTATAATGGCCTATTCAATAATTCCAAATTCTTTATTTTCACCGCACTTCATCTAATTTTTGTATTAAACCTCCACATACCTCCACCAAACTTCCACATACTTCCTCTACGTTGTACACCTACTTACTTCCACTTGCGGTTCACCCCTCGCAAAAAGAACTGTAAAACAGGACATCAATGTTATACCTATATTTACATTAATTTATTTCTTCCATCTACTCGTTCTACATCACCTAAATGCAATTATTGATAGTTTTGTTTACTGTTTACGAAACTTCAACTAATAAAAAAATGTTTACCGTCCTCCTGCACTTAACCTAATTTAAATAACATTAAACATGTTAATTTTATGCACTAAAATAAAGAAGCAATTGAAATTATCAATTCTAAAGCTTCTTGTATAATTTTAAATGAAATGAATTTAAGATGAAGTAGGCTTCAATGACTACACATTCTGCATCTTGAACTGGTAACTTAACCTCAGTGACCCGTCCCCTGCCCAACGAGGCACGTAGTAGTTTATGTAGTACTATTAATAAACGAATATAAATCCAACAACACCGTTCATTCATGTAGAGGCAAGATTTTGCTACATCTCTCACTCACCCTCCCAGCCAACAAACGAGGGTAGTTACCGAATAAAGAGAGAGGACAATACAGGAAAAAATAGTATAAAACCGGCTACAGAAATGTTTGCATATGATTATTTAAGAACTGATTACTTAAACTGGGACTAATTTTTGATTTAATTTGTTTCACTTACCTTTATTTCTGATTGCGAGTTACTATTTCGGGAAAATCGGTAAATTTTTCGGGATACACACACATTCACTAAACCTCGAGCACTACCCTTTCATATCATACTATGAACGTACACTGTCAAGTTTTAGATGATGTTCGGTCTTTTTGCCCCTCCTAAAACAGCTGCTTTTTCAATAATAAACAGCCGGTGCAGACATCAGCGACTGCTAGTGGCGAACCCTTACACTTCTTTCTTCAATCTGTAATAGTTTTAGAGGTTTCTATTAATATGCGGCTTGAAACATGTTTTACTTGCATTCACTGCAGAACGCTGCTGAATTTAGAAAGTAGGTAACTTCACTTCGATTCTCAGTTGTCACAGAAAATTTAAATTTAACATTATAAGAAAATTTGATTGTGTTGTTTGAATTTTAATTTAAAGAGTTACCATAGAGAAGTGAAATTTAAATAAATGAACTCTTTTGAAGTATAATTAAATAGACAACTGTAAATCAATTTTATTGTTGATTAAATTTATTTTTGATAGAAAATAGATAGATGTAGATAGGAGTGGATGATTTTATGATTCCTACCTTTCTTGCAAAAAGATTCTCCAATTAGTAGTGATATATTTATAGTCAAACTTCTTCGAGTAATAGTTTTGAAAGACTTTATAGGTACACACTAAGGTAAGGTAAGGGGTGTTTATAATTGCTTTAGATACTTTTTCCTTATTTTTCTGGTTCCAACTAGATAGAAAATAATGGTGATCATAGCACTGGACCATTTTTGATAAATGCTGCAGAGAACCTGCAAAGTAGAGGGGAATCACTCTATATATATATAATATATTTTAGTTTTGTTGTCGCAATTTTATAAATAATGATTATTGAGTAGCCCTATCATCAATGATCCTTCCTTTTTTTGTCATTCCCAAGTTTTATTTATGTTATGAGGACACAAAAAACAGGGTTTTCAGATAGCGTTTTATTATTGACAAAGTTAACAAAATATTTGACAGCTTAATAATATATTGCTCTCTTTAGAGTAGAAAACGTATAAACAATCTGATCATAATGTATATGTAGGTACATATCTAAAAATAAAATTTGATGGCTTTGTTCAGATTTTGCCAATATACCGCATAAGCCAAAAAAATGTATACCCTGTATAACAATACACAAATTAGTATATGGAATATAAATGCAAGTAATATGTTCCCTTTAAGTGTATTTTTGCTAAAAAATGCAACCAATAAAATGAGCATCCAAAACTAACTGGCTGGTTGAAAATACATGATCGATCATATTTGCAAAAATGCAAATTTATATTCTAGGTATAAGAATGCAATGAATATGTTGAATAAATTGAATATTATTTATCCTAGATAAAAAATAAGTAATTTATTAAAAATTGGGTGTCAATTATCTATAATTTTGAATATAAACCCAACTCTGAATTTTTGTCGATCTGTATGCATATTCATTAAGAAGGAATATGTACTTTTCTACCTTGTTCGTATTTAATTCATGGGTTTCCATATTTTTCTGTAATTGTTAATTATAACAAATACGAAATACAATTTATCAAAATACCTATTAATATTTTGTCAAACTTCCTACACTGACAGGGTTTAGGTACATCTTCATTACATATCAAGTGTGAGGCACTTTTGATTCCATTTTAAACAAAATAATTACTTGATGTTATTACCTTCATAGGTATATGTGCGTTTTATTTTTATATATAGTAAATCCAAACATTTGAAACTATCAAAAAGAAAAACTTCCTACCTGGAGCTGGTGAGTAAGGCCACATAAAATACACAGCAACAGCTGAGTATGCAGTTATTTGTTTAGTTTATGTCTTTTATTTATTCTGTATAATAATACAGATATACTATATTAGATAAACATTTGAATATTTTGAATTTTTCTGTGTTAAAACAAAAAAGCACTTCTGACATTTATCAATTTTGAGCATAACTTCCACATTATTTGACAAGAAACCACAGAACACAGTGTTCTGTGCAAGAAACTGAGCGTATTTAGGTAATCTGAAACAGTTATCTCTGATCTGAAATTTATTTTTGAACATTGCAAACGAGCTTTGTCTTGAAATTTGAAAATATTCTTGTGTATTTGTTTACTTTATCCACTTCTTCCACATAGTATCGATCCTGGGGAACACCCCGAACACCATGTCTGGATTATGGTGGATGGAATATTAAACGCTTTCTGGAATAACTGAAAACGCGAAAAAGACACGTATAAATACATCTTTTGTTGTCTTTTATCATGTTCTTAAAAGTTAACAGAAATAAAATAGCACAATCTCATCTCTTCAAGGTTCAAGTGCCTGGGCTGTTGAACACAACCCAATCGAATAAATGTGGAATGAATGGATAGATCTGTTCTCGAACCGCATAGTTTAGTTAATCATGAGGCATGAGGCTATCCGAATATTTATAAATATCAGTGGAACGAATATATCATCATATAGGATCATATCATAGATAACCTAGTTCTATGCATCACATACCTACCAACCTACCCCACCCCACCTTTATTCTATGGTTGTTTTTTTGTTCCAGTGATTCTATCTCTTTCTCCATATTGTTTCAGTTGCAGTTGTTTCCAGTTTCTTTGTGTTGTGAGATAATTTTTACAGACTGTTTAGTGGGTATATTCTTTGAACGACGAAATTTTTAGTGTTAATCAGTGTTAATCATGACTTAATATTGGTTATATGATCGAAATTTTATGGAAAAACAGTGAACTTTGTTATTAGAAGCTAAGTATATAATAACGGTTGTGGCGGCAAAAACAGAACTAGGTAGGGTACTATAAGTACCTACAGGTGAATTAAGTTTCTGAAAATGATTTCGCTAGATACATAGTGTTTCTTTGGAAAAATTGTGAAAATTAAGTTTCTAAAACATGGTAAAATACTGTGAAATTGTGAATATTCCAACAATTTTTGTTGTGTTGACTCGCCATCTATCAGTGAAGTTGGATAAGTGCCGGCTGAATTTAAAGGTAGGAACTTTCTATTATGTTTTTATATTGGCAATAGATGACGCTGGATGTATTATTTTCTTTTAGTCAACGAACTATGAATACGTATTGACAGCTTTGAGTGAAGTCAAATTCTAAAACAAAACAAAAATTTAAAACTTTGAAGAATTTAGCTGTATTATTGTACAGACCCTTTATTACATTAGGTATATGCTATAAATTTTATTAGCTTCGTCATGTACGCGAAAAAAATAAAGCTGGTCATAGGTATTTAGGTAAATTCTATTTCATGTCATTAAAATTAGAGTGAAATAGATTTTATCTACTTTTGAGTTAAATTTGTTAAATTGAATTCCTACATCGCTTCAAACAATTTTTCTTTATAGCAAAATATTGTATTTTACTTACATGGTCCAGTAAAGAATAATGTTGAATTATGTAGGTAATGATGTCTAATCTGTTCAAAATTGAATACCTAACTTTTATAGAAAAATATTTAGAGTGTAGGTACTTAAATTATTTGTAATATGATGTTGATACACTTGCTTAAATAGTAAAATAGCATTTGTGTTAAATTTATTGTTCAGGAAAAAAAATTTGCCTTTTAAATAATAAGAACTTGTGCTGCTGAATTGCCTGCTAGTATGTAGTAGGTATTATTGGTATTATGGCTTCATCATCTCCCTTTTTCCTATTATAATTATTTGAAATATTAACCATAGATGATACCTAATCTCTTTTGCCCTATCTGTCACAACACTATTATACCTAGGATAAACTATTTATGGCACAAAATACTAGAAATTGAACAAAAATTACGCCCTAAAGGGTATGATGTTATGGTTACCTTTATTATAAGGATTTTTGGACCTCTACTGTAGTGAAGTCAAAAGGCATGGATGGGTTAGGGAGGGTTATTTGGGCGGTCTGCTCGTATTTCAAGGGTTGAGTTTGTCATAATATGGGACATTTTGGATTGAAGCTAGTGTGTTCAATCCCAGTTTCTGGATAATGTTGGAGACAGTATACGTCATATTGGCTACTTTTTCAAATTTTTAGCATGAACAAATCTTGTCACCACCACAAAAAGTATGCTCTCCTCCGAGAACCATACAAATTTATATCAAGATTCAAGTTTAACTCATGTGTGGGTCACAAGAAAATGTCTTTATTTAAGAAGTTACCTAAAGGTGGGAAGCACTAAACTTGATAAAAGCTGCTTTCTTTTTATTATTAGCCATCAGGTCATATTATTTTGTTTTTTAATTTAACAGTGGGTGGAGAAGGAGGACATGTACCATCCTCTTAAACCATAATAATTATATTGAAACTAAATAGAAATAATACCATTATTTAAAGATTAACATTATGGTGTGCACTAGCCGAGGCACTAGCTATCTAGAACTAACAGAAGTTATACAATATGTACTTGAATAATGCACACGATCATATTATTCTACGATTAGTAATATGTTCCTCAGGATAATTTGTGTTTTTATTATTAAAAGTGGGCCGATCCTAGCTGTACTGCAATGCCAGGCCAACCCGCGACGGAGGTGGAGCAAGCCCCTAACCCTCCATCAATTTCCAAAAATCAGTTTAATATACTGGCCCCGCATGCGGGGCGTATCAGATATTAAGCTGATAAGAACA
Source organism: Galerucella tenella (assembly GCA_910591685.1). Taxonomy (NCBI): domain Eukaryota; kingdom Metazoa; phylum Arthropoda; class Insecta; order Coleoptera; family Chrysomelidae; genus Galerucella; species Galerucella tenella. The sequence continues at coordinate 11,008 of CAJUYH010006901.1, forward strand.
GATACTACACTTTGATCTTAGCCAGAGGCCGAGAAGCGATAACTTATTCAACCTTCTTTGTAGTATACACCAGCAACTATCACATATACATCGGTTTGTAAAGCAACAATAACATGCATTGCCATCTATTGCGAATGAATAGAACCTATTTTGAAATAACAAACCTTCTCGTCGTCACTTTTAGCCTCGCTTTAAGCATACAATGCTTTTAGGCTTTTAGTCACTGTAAATGTATGTGTCATTCTATTTTTGGGATCAGAAATAGTAACACAATTATGACTTGATGATAATTAACATTGCCCATATTCATTGCACTTCACAGCTTCAAACAGGAATTTTTTTACATCTTCCCTGTCACAGATTAGATTTTTTGATTTATATCCGTCATTTCTTCCTTTTAAAAATGCTCGAAGTTTACCTATGTTTTCCTCTACGAAAAGGGTGGACTTCAGCAAGGAATATTCACACCATAAGCTTGATGGAGATTTTAATACATAATTTTAAGATAGTATCAGATATTAAGCTGATATAACAGATAAAGTGTAACTAGTGTGTGATGTCCCATATTTTTAATTCATTTCAAGGAAAAAGCCGCCCAATGGCGTGCATAAATTTTTTTATAAGTTTGAATCTTGTGAAATACTGTTTTTCAAATAATTAACCTGCATAAAATTTGTAATACAATTTTCTGTAAATAATGCTCATTTAGCCAGACAATCTGAAAAAATTGTCATGAACTATTCTTGCCAGGAAAAGGATTGGGTCGGGTATGCTAAGTAGAGGAACATGAAGTTTATTTTTTAATTTAATTTTTGTTTCTTGCGTTTTTTATTGGACTTGAAAAATATACCTATCTACTATTGCAAATACGTTAAAAGAAACGCGTTTTCTTTTATATATATAACGACAAGGAAAATTTGTTTAATATATTATATATTCTGATATTCTGAATTCCGGAATTCAGAATCTTCTGAAGTCGAATCGTTTTCAAGTTGAATGAATAAATAAGCAATCCCGTATAGTCAATTTGGTTTTCAATTTCAGGTAGTATTGAGTGGTATACATCAACAGCAGTCAAACATACATTGCTTTGTAACGCGACTAAAGCGTGTATTGCCATCTAGCGTTCTTGTGTAGAACCGAACGTGCGTTAAACTTGGTAGTTTTCTTTATCGCAATATTGATTAAAGCTATAATTTAAACATGCTAAGAGTAGATTTAACATTTGTGAAGTATAGTTTATGTAAAGTTTCTTTATTTATAGGAGAGTTAATTCTATCTTCCAAAGTCATGATAATACTATACATAATGTCCCTGTAAGTATAATGATAATGATAACTAGAATATGCATTATGTATTTATTTACAAGACAAGTAGAAGAGATGCACTTCGTAATGATCGTCAGCAAAAGAGGGCGCTGACTATTTTTTGTAACTTTGTACCGATTTCCATGTAACTGGGAAAATGAAATACCGACGAAAAGTTATGCAAAGCATACTTACCTGGCGTAGGGGTTACCGTGATCAACAAGGCGGTTCCCCCAGGACGAGGCCTATTCATTGCACTAGGATTGGGCTGACTCCTGCGATTATCCCTAATGCGGATAACTCGGGCGCGCAATTTTTGGTAGTCGGGACTGCGTACGCGCTGTCCCGATGGTTTAATAATTAAGCATAATGAACTAGTTGTTTGTTTCAAGTCTGTAATAGCAGCCATACAATAACTTTTTGCAACTTTTATAGCCATTTTAAGGATAATACTATAAAAGATAACTTCTTATTACAGATACAGATATAAATCACAATTAAATTAGGTGAATAATTCGAAAAACATTCTATTAATTTGTACAGTTCTCTAAATGTAAAACTGGTACATTATTGTAGGAACAATATTGCATTGCATGGTTCGTGGAAGATGAACGAACATAATTGGAAGTGGAAGTGACAGCAATAATTTTGACACACCCAAATTTTGCCACTACGATGACAATCAACTGCGTCAAGGCTAATGTTATTATTGCTAAACAGTGTGAGAATCAGTGACGTAACTAAGGACCCGCAGTTGCGGTGGGGCCCCGTAGTTTTGGGGGCCCCGGGGACACCAAGCGCCAGCTCAACGAAAATGTACTAAACTAAAAACTCATTATTTTAGTCATATACTTATTTGTTCATTTATATGGTGAGCCCCGGTAAAATCCTTGCGAGGGGGCCTCGTATTTGAAGTTACACTACTGGAGAGAATATTATTCCATCACAAGAGAGAGAATGTAAATACATATAAATTACATGTGGAAAAAGGTGTTGCAGAATTTCTTCAATCTCGAGAGAGAATTCCAGCATTCTGTAATCAAATTTGATTTCAGAATTCTCTTTCTGTGAGGATCGTGGATAATAGTATACTATGCAACGATCATGTATTAATAACGATTACATGAGAGATATTACCTACGTTATTTTTTCCACGCCCGACAATTTGATAACATTTTACGTGTGCGTTTTCAAGTATAATAACGTACATTATTCACCAGTGAATAATAGGTGTGGATAATGACAGGTCACATGAGACTGATTGATAGGACCTATCACTGCAAATTTTTGGTAGAATATAGATAAACTGCGATAATTATATTATCAAAATGTCTTACATTAGCGGTATAGAAGGATCACTATCGCCTCCTACACAAATATCGGAGAAAGCAGGGAATGCAGTACAAAATGTTTTGCCCCAAAAATCAAAGGAAGTAAACAAACAACCATATCAACGGTTTATGGACTGGAGAAATTCAAATAATTCGACATTCTCTAAAACTGTTTGGATTGCTTATTTTTATAAAATGACACAGTACATACCTATTGTCAATTTTCCGTAATTTGACTATAACTACTGGAACTGAACTAATTGGGTTAGGAAAATGGGAATGGGAATTAATCTCTACATAACCAAACATCTTGTACGCTTGTAGCGAGTGGTTGAGATGTAAGATCAATATACCAGACTGTGTTAATACAGGAAACTGTTAGTGGTTAGTATCAAAACAACATAACTCACTGTTCTAACTACGTTTATTGATGGGTATTTTGTTTATTTAATTTATCACCGGGACAGCGCGTACGCAGTCCCGACTACCAAAAATTACGCGCCCGAGTTATCCGCATTAGGGATAATCGCAGGAGTCAGCCCATTCGTAGTGCAATGAAAAGGCCTCGTCCTGGGGGAACCGCCTTGTTGATCACGGTAACCCCTACGCCAGGTAAGTATGCTTTGAATAACATGGGGACGGTATTTAATTTCCGCAGCTACATGCGAATCGGTGTAAAGCTGTAAATAAGAGTCAGCGCCCTCTCTCGATACGTCTATGTATTATCTCGAATACTTTGTTGAAAATAAACTCTTCTCAAATGTGATTTCTTGATTATATTAATATTATTATTATATTATCTATACAGCTGTTCTTACTTCATAAAAAATGTTGAATCAATTATATTAAATTAATTTTATACACGCTGTACAGAACTGCACAATTGCAACAATAATTTGAAAAAGGAAACGTAAAAACTTCTACGATAATGACTTTTCGATTTCTCCTGGTAACACCCAAATAAATGCTAAATGGATGTAATTCCCATTTTAAATTATAGCTTAAATCAATATTCCTAAAAAAATTAAATTACAGTTTGCTATTCTTTATAAAGTTTTCATGCAGTTCGGTCCTGAACATTAACACTAGATGGCAATACACGCTTCACTCGCGTTACAAACCAATGTATACTTGACTGCTGTTGATGTATACTACAAAATATTAATGTCCAGTTATCGCTTCTCGGCCTCTGGCTAAGATCAAAGTGTAGTATCTGTTCTTATCAGCTTAATATCTGATACGCCCCGCATGCGGGGCCAGTATATTAAACTGATTTTTGGAAATTGATGGAGGGTTAGGGGCTTGCTCCACCTCCGTCGCGGGTTGGCCTGGCATTGCAGTACAGCTAGGATCGGCCCACTTTTAAATAATTTAAACATAATATATCTACCAATAATGTTATAATCCTTCTCTACTGTAATTTATTATGTTCTCAGAATATAATATTGTGCGCAGTAGAAAGGATTAAGGCAGGTAAACAAATATTTTTGGAAAACGTATGTAACATTGGAATATAAATAATTATATACCTGAATGAATTCTTATTGGTTGAAGACAGTATAATTACGGGAACCAAATATTGAATAGATAGTATTTCGAAAATGGAGTTTATAGAGTGGACGTGGGCAGCAAATCAATTATTGTACTTAATAATTTCACATTTCGTAAAGATAGGGCAATCTACGTCTACAAAATTTCGGTGTACGAACAAATTCTGTAAAGTATCCCGATTTCGATTAATAAGGTAATGGGAATAGTCATTCAGCTATGGCAAAAAACCCACAATTTTTGTCTAGTGAAACAAAGTTTTTCTATTCACAAAATTCTACACGCAAGTTATCCACGATTCACGCGGTTCGTAATGGATATTACGTGCCGTTAGTTTTGGCACTTGTGTTCAGATCTGTGATAATATATCTGCTTGTTATAACCAAAATCTGACATTCAATCCGAGTGAAATTGTTTGTGATTTCGATTAAGGTATTCACAAAACAAGCAGAAACGTTTGGCCTCTGCTGGCTGCAGATTCCACATTAGTCAAGCTTGGCTGAGGAAAATACAGATTATTGAACTCAAAAGAGAGTATTCTGACAATGACAGTGAGTTGGGGAAATGGATACGGTTGTCTTTCAGCCTCGTTCATAAGATAAAAAAAGATTTGGAGTAGGTATGCAAGAAACTATTCCTTTTTCCTTTACACCTTGAGCATTGCGGGGTGGTCTGCAATGACCTGGAAAAAGGTTTGTAAACAAATTGAAAACAGTACGATAATAAAATCGTAGACGAGCAACTTGGAGACGTAAATATTTGTTAGGCTGACTGTGCAGAAGATTGCGACTGAGTTACTATTTTATCCTATGGAATTACACTATTCCAGGCCATCCTTATCCAAACTATATTTGAAACCGCCCTGAAAGCGAAAGAACTCTTTGTATAAGTTATGTAGCCACTTCTATTAATAAAGTAATAACATACAATTTTACGATCTTTGACATTCAAACAGGATACCAGAAGATGTATGTATCGGTGTCATCATGCATCCACACATGAATATTCACTGCTGAGCCCATGAACTATGAACACGTGGGTACTAACCCAAACTGTTGGGCCCATGTCTAATGAGTGGGTTCTAGACTGGGAATTTTGTTTAATTTATCTATCACCGGGACAGCGCGTACGCAGTCCCGACTACCAAAAATTACGCGCCCGAGTTATCCGCATTAGGGATAATCGCAGGAGTCAGCCCATTCGTAGTGCAATGAAAAGGCCTCGTCCTGGGGGAACCGCCTTGTTGATCACGGTAACCCCTACGCCAGGTAAGTATGATTTGAATAACTTTGAGCCGGTATTTAATTTCCGCAGCTACATGCGAATCGGTTTAAAGCAATAAATAAGAGTCAGCGCCCTCTTTCGATGTGTCTATGTATTATCTCGAATAGTTTGTTGGAAATGAACTGTGTTTTCTTAATTCAGCTGTTCTTACTTCATAAATGTTGAATCAATGATCAAATTAATTTTATACACGCTGTACAGAACTGCACAATTGTCAATTGCAACAATAATTTGTAAAAGGAAACGTAGAAATTTCTACAAAAATTACATTTTTCGACTTCTCGTATAGTAGTAACATCCAAATAATTGCTAAAATGTATAGAATTCGAATTCCTATTATAAATTATAGCTTAAATCAATATTCCTGAAAAAATAAAATTACAGGCTGCTTTTCTACAGAAAGTTTTGATGAAGTTCGGTTTTACACATCAACACTAGATGGCAATAAACGCTTTAGTCGCGTTACAAACCAATGTATATTTGACTGCTGTTGATGTATACTACAAAATATTTATTTTAAGTTATCGCTTCTCGGCCTCTGGCTAAGATCAAAGTGTAGTATCTGTTCTTATCAGCTTAATATCTGATACGCCCCGCATGCGGGGCCAGTATATTAAACTGATTTTTGGAAATTGATGGAGGGTTAGGGGCTTGCTCCACCTCCGTCGCGGGTTGGCCTGGCATTGCAGTACAGCTAGGATCGGCCCACTTTTAATAAATACAAACATAATTATTCGGTTGAATACATTAAATCATACGAGATATCTACAAGGAACGGCGTATTGAATTTTACCTACGACCCCCCCTGTAATCAGTCAATAACACACAGTCGGTATCAATGTAATCACAGCTATTACGCACTGTAAAAAAAACGTACAGCTGTAAAGTAAATCGCACGGCTTCCCTAGCAACATCTTAGTAACTGTCAATAGACGTCTCCATTTTATTCAAAATTTACTATTTGAAAACATTAGATATGGCCACGTTTAACTGTGAAAAGCACAAAGGGCTATGTATATGTATTGATTATAATTGAAAAATGGACTTTCGATTATCAACAATATAATAATAATGATTAAACGTTAATTCTTTACTGTGCTTCTTTCATTGGTAATAGAGATGGAGTTTACCAAGCACCTCTAATTATGTAACTGTTATTTCTTATGCTTCTTATGAAAAATACAAGTACAAGTAGGTCGTAGGTAAAGTATGGTACGTAACTCGTGTTGTAGAGCATTTTACGCACTCACGGAATTACTTTTCCATTCGTGCGTAAAATGCTCCTTACCACACACGTTACGTAATATACTATTGCAAGCTTGACACTGTTTACAGGCTGGTGTTTACATTTACGCATGATTTTCACTGTTAACAGTTATAACTTATAACATTCTTTGCTTACTCAGTTTATTATACTAATTTTTGGAAATTAATGGAAGGTTATGTTATGGGCTTGCGCGGATATCATGTGGAGAGGATTTCTGTAGAAAGAGTTTGTCACTTCTTTACTGGTAGGGTTAAGAGCTTAGGAGTCAATAGTAGTTTGTGCAACTAGTGTGGATATAATGGTCATATCGCACGAGGACGATGTTTGAGCACGACGCCGTAGGCGGAATGCTCAATCGTTCGAGTGCGATAACGACAATCCTCACGAATCGAACAGTATCTTTTTTCTACGACACTTAAGAAAAAATCTAGAATGAAAAACATTTCATTAAACTATAATATAATTTCAAATGAAAAATTCTCAACAATTTTATTATTTATAATTTCACCAATTCAATTTTATATTTTCACTGATTTTTTGTGATAAATGTACAGTTCTTAAATGTACAATTTGAATATGTTACGGTTCCTTTTTTTTAATCTGCGATGCTGTTTGTGTTATAAGTAGATGTTGCGAGCTGGACTCTCGAACGAAAGGTACCGTACCATTATCTATAATAATGAATATTCTACTGATTATTTCTACCTATTGCCATTATCAATATCCAGCAGAATAATTATTTAGAAATAAAATTAAAATCGAACTCTAGTCTACTGCGTGAAAGTCTGGTAGGCTCACTACTCGAGGAACATTCCAAATACATATCTATAACGTATAATGTATTACATACTCTTATAAAATCTGACGTCCATCCAGGAGTCCCCTTGACAAAGATTACAGAATAAACCCTTAAATACCCATTTTATTCTGTTTTTAGTATTTGTTGTTAATTTGTACGGGTTATTTTATGTAAGTTTATTTTTGTAGATAAATATTCTTGATCCAGTGCTTCTAGGAGAGACTTTTTTTGACAAGTTATTTTGACGTTTCTTTTAAATTGAAAAAAAGTGACGGGTACTGAACGCGAATGACGAGTGTGAAGGCAGCCACGAGTTCCAGCCACGAGTTCGCCAGAACTGCAAGGCGCGC
>CAJUYH010006902.1:0-18885 GCA_910591685.1 Galerucella tenella
CCAGGTCAACATAAATACACCTCTTTGTATATACAAATGATACATTCTGATGCATCAAACACTTCACGACAAAAGTGTCACCACTCCGAATATAAGTCAATCGTACCAGTCTTGGTATCGGTCTGGGTCTTGCTTATGTTATTAAGATGTTATTATTCGATTTATCCGCACACATTGATAATTGTAATTATAAATAGAAGAAGCCCTATTAGAAGAAGATGTCATAATAATAACAGGAAGTGAGAAAAACGCAAATGAACATAAATATATGGAGCACAGTTGTTAAAACTTTGAAACACTCTTTCACTTATTTGGTAACCTTGTTACGTTTCTTTTAAAGATGGTATTTTTTTTGTTAAGGCTTGCGACAGAAGTCATGCCGTCACATTGTTATGCGGAACACTGGCTAAATTTGTCTTCTTTTCTACTACTCAGGATTAGAAGTGTTCAGTGAACCTTAGAATTCTTAATTAACGATGAGAAGAATAGGCAGCTGAAATAAAAGTGAATAGCATAGAAATGAACTTAACTGATACGAAAGGAACAAGAATAGTAGACGTCGCTAAGAAATTTAACACCGACATTAATGAAAAGAACATTGAAAAAGTAAAATTTGGGATATTAACAAATTACCGTTTTTTTGTTAAAATGATATGGCTTTTCCACAAAAGTAGGGCTGATTTAAATAGCAAAAAAGCTTAGCGTACGCATACATGGCATTTGTGGCGCCCTCTACAAAATACATCGAAATTATAATTTCTCATTTCCAAAAACCCCCACCGTCAAATTTTTGTGCACACACGTCAAAAAGCGTTAAAGATATTCTTCTTAATATCAACATTTTATTAAAATTAGCTGATTAAAATTGCAATTCTTCAAAGTGAAATTTGTACTGCACTTCTATGTATACAATTACTTAAGGACCACCCTGTATATGGAATATTTAGGAAGATCAGAGAGGTAACAGAAAAAAATTGGAAATTAAGGAAATAAGAGGAGATCTTAAAGTAGTAGTAGTAGAGAAGGAATAGGTAACCTAACCGTGTTGACAACTACCCCATGGCTTACCCATTTCCCCGGTTTTCATCCAGCATTGGATAGCTTGCCGGGCTAAATGTGGCGAGGCTCCATCTTGCATAAACCTCATTGACAATCTTGATTGATAGAGTAGGTACATCATGAAAATCTGAGACATTATTCTCCAAAAAAATTAATAATTGTTCCAGCCCAAACTTCAATTTGGTAGGTACTTTAACTAATGCTGTTGTGTTACTTTCACGACGTGCCGGTTTTCCTTAGACCGAAAGTGCACGTAGTGCATATAGCAATAAAATGTTGAGAATCCACAAAAAAATACCTTCAATGTTGAAAATTTGATGAACAGCTGCAGACAAAAAAACTAGAATTAGACAAAAAGAATACCGTTGAAGTGTTTCGAAGAGAATATAACCTATAAGAAAATTAATAATTTTTCCCGATAGGATGAAATAAAACTAACCATAATCTAATAAGGTTTGCGAAAAAATACACATAAATTCAAAAGTTCTGCGTCACCTTCTTCGGATGCGAAGAATTTTTTTGCGCTAAAAATTTTCTGTTGGCTTGTTTATCATCAATGTTTACCATTTCAATATGTTCCATATTTTTTGCAATATACAGATGTTTACAGTTTTTTTTTGCAAGATAACATTTTCAGTGCGATCATTTTAACATTCAAGGCATTTGATTTTTACGATTTTAAGTGCAAACTTGATTGGTCAAGTCATAAGTGAGATTGACCGTGCAAGAATAGTGGCTTAAGTTGAAGAAGGTCACTCTCAAAGGTTCGTGGCAAACAGAGTTGGCGTTTGGCAAAGTGATTCGTCTCGTGTATGGAACCGGTATCTCCAGACCAATTCTCTTCGTGATAGACCTAGAAGCGGTAGAAGGCGTGTTTCTAATCAGCGGCAGAACCGCCATATCCACTTAACTATCCGAAGAAACCCAACCATGGCAATACCAGCACTCCAAAGAGGGAGTTTAAGTATCGATCTCGACATTTCGAAGACGAATACTTGCGACAGGTTTGAGGTGTGACCAATAAGAGTGCCCAGACTACAACCTGAGCACAGAGTTCGCTGACTACAGTGGGTTCAAGAACACGCGGCCTTGCCTGAAGAATTTTGGAATTCGGTGTATTTTTCCGACGAGACAAGGATTTGTTTGGTACAAGATAGCCATCGAATACGTGTGTGGCGGGATCCAACGAGAGTTGCTCAGCTTGCCCATGCTCGCCCCGTGCCGCCCTTCAGAGGAGGAAGTGCTATGTTTTGGTTTGGTATCATGTTAAATGATCGCACAGAATTAATTCATGTGGAGGGAACGATGACTGGTGATAGGTATCTCAGAGAGATTCTACATCCTCACGTGAGACTATGGCGCGCAGCTGTTGGCAATTATTCGTTTTTATGGACGATAGCGCCCGACCTCATCGGATCAGAGCTGTAAATGAGTATCTTGAAACTGAAGGGATCAATCGTTTGAACTGGCCTGCCCTATCTCCTGACATGAATCCCATAGAACATGCTTTGGACAGGGCAGTGGCAGCACGCAGAAATCCACACACGAGTGTACAAGAGCTTGTTCATGCGGCCCAAGAAGAATGGCGAAATATTCCTCAACAGAATATCAATAATTTGGTAAACAGCATGGGCAGGCGACTCCAAGTTTGCATAAATTCTAGAGGTGGAAATACTCTTTATTAAAAGTTCTCATGCAGGTTCTCACTTAACCTTCTCTTTAAAAAGAATCAATTTGTATTCAACTTATTTAATTTCTAAGAATACTTTTGATGTTTAAAGCAAGTTTATTACTGGCTAATAAAAATTTTTGACAAATATACACGTTTTTTTTTATTGAAACCAATTATTTGATTAATCTCTGATCTAGTTATGATGAACACATTTTTTTTTCCGGAGATTCAGGGTGATGCAAAACTTTTGAATCTATGTGTAAATTAAGGTATTTCAACTCTTCCTTTATCATCCACCATTTCTTGAATGCACGCTACTTATTCACGAAACATCATGTATAAAATAGTGAACATGATCAGATGTTTAATCCAAGCATGTGTTATGTTCCTCAATTTTCCTATTAGTACTAGTTGTATAAATAACTGTATTTTTATGTTCTCAGTGTGAAATAGTGAATTTATAGTTGGAAAATTCAAACCGCTAATGCACAAAGCCCTTATAATTCACAGAAATCAAGTGGTTTACATTCCGTAACCCGTAACTCTAAATAGATAGCACTACGCGAGCATAATTCAGGGTAACGTCGGGTAACTTCCAGTGACAAGATAAACTTTCAGTAAAGCTTAAATTAACGCATAAATTGAGGAGGAGTTCCCTTGGGATCCACCAGGTTCTTGCTATTTTTCAAGATCGCAGCGCTCCAGTGCCGGTGTAACTCTTTAAAACCGCTGAATTATGAGGTCATTTAAACATTTAACCAAGTCTGTCCAGACAAAAGCTGTTTGCTCAGATTTGAGTACACCTGCCGTCATCATTTAAATTACTAAGAAGATTTTTCGGAAGGGTCGTAAGCCGGGCCATTTATATTACCAACTAAGTACGTAGATTAATAAGGAAGTGCATGAACCGTGTAATAATTAGGAAAAAAAATCAATGGAAGGATAATTAATTGTTGTAACAAATATCTTCAATTATCGTTCGTTCAGCCCCGGGTATTATTAGATTAATTACTCAGCTACCCGTAATATTTTATATAAAATCAGTTCGTCACAATGAAAAAATCCTACCTGCACTCAGTGTCCAGTTTATTCATTTTGTAGAAGACAGACAACCAAAATACCTTCATTTTCTCATGAAAATATAGTTTGTATTTCAGTATATCTCCACAAGAGGGAGTACCAAAGACTCTTGAAACGATTAGTACATATTGGGTGCCTTACACTATCTTGAGATTGCTTACAGGTAAGTATAGTTTATGTTCTAAGTTGAGGTATTAAATTCCTACACATATGAGTTGAATTTATAGCAACAATGTGAAATAAAGGAGCTTAGTATTCCAATTCCTCATTGTATTGTATTTTTTGGGGATCCAGGAAGTGAGAGCACACATACAAAGTGTGGAATTTCTAGCTATATTACTGGAAAGATGTTAGACAGCATCCTAAGTTCTGCAGATGGAGTCTGGGGGACTGGGTGTAGGCTTGGTATCATGCAAGATTTCATAAAATGACATGCACACTGAGCTAGAATGGAAATAAGCGTATAGGTAGAAAACCTAAAATAAAGTTAGTGATAGTTAGATCTAACGTAACATGTAAAATGCAAACCTTTGGTAAAAAGTGGACTGATTTGAATGAAGTTTATTTTCATTTAACAACCCTCACGAATCCTCATGAAGTGTCTCTTAATTATAAAAATTGAAAGCTCCCATTGAAAATGGGATATGGGGGCACATATATTTTCGTTTTTCGCAAAACTTCTATCACCTATTGAAAACCAGATTTCTCTGACAGTTATCCTTCTCAAGAAAAGTGGCCTTGCACATATTGGTTATTAATCAAATTAAAAGATCAAGGTCACCACATTTGATAATTTGGATCGATACCAAGCTGATTTACTTCTTCCCTGTTGTCTTTTCCTTATAGACTAACTGAACTAACTGAATTTTCAGAACTTTAGTTCTTTACGTTAGGTTGGAGCGAAGCGACAGGGGATAATTCGCAAAAGATCTGACCATAACGTTACGTTATGTTACGTTGCTGCGTTATGTGCTTTGAGCCTCTCTCTCTCTCGTTTACGAAGCAGCAATTTATATGCTTCGGCCGGGAATGGTACCCGGGCCGCCCGCGTGGCAGGCGAGCATTCTACCACTGAACCACCGATGCTACATTAAAATTCTATGCAAAGTTGGTATTCTACTACTACTCTACTACTCTACAACTACAACTTAATGATAATCGATTGTTAATCGATCAATAATAATCGATTATAGATTGATTAATAATGATCGATCGTTGATCGATCAAAAATAATCGACTATTAATCAATTGATAATAATCGATTGTTGATCGATTGAAAACAATCGACTTTTAATCGATTGGAAATATTCGAATATTCATCGATGATATACAATCGGTTATTAATCGATTGTTGATAAAGGATTTATTATAATCGATTATTAATCGATTGCGGTTAATAGATTATCAATCGATGGTTGATAATGGATTGCTGATAATCGATTATTGTTGATCGATTAGAAATAATCGATTATATATGGATTGTTAGATAAAGTTTCATCCAGTGTAAAATGAATTCTTATATCAATATATGTGTATTTATTTATTGATTCAAAAAATTTGATTATTGCTTAAAAGGAACTAAAGTTCTTACCGTGTGTCCCGTGACACGTTCTTCAATTTTTAAATACTTTATTTATTGAAACTGGTCATTTGTTGTTAAAACTTGTTAGTCTACAATTAGATGTATATGTATATGCTTTCATACTCCTATTACCTGTCGGAGATCTGTCAGGTATAAATATTTGCAATCTATAATCTATCATATCTTTATACAACTGAATAATATAATCGATTATTAATTAATTGATAATAGTCGATTATTGATCGATTGGAAACAATCATCTTTTAATCGATTGGAAATATTCGAATATTCATCGATTATATACAATCGGTTATTAATCGATTGTTGAAGGATTGATGATAATAGATTGTTGATTATCGATTATTAATTGATTGCTGGAAAAATCTATTGTTGATAATCGATCGTGTGTCCCGTGACACGTTCTTCAATTTTTTTATTATTAAATGCTTTTATAAATATGATTCATTTTCGATGTTTCTAATTCTATGGAATATACTGACTGTGGGAAAAAATTGGGCTATCAAAAGCTTCAAATATGTCTTATTCCATTTGGATGCTTTTTTTGTTAATTGCAGATCATTTCTTCTGTTGCTGCTGTGGTTGATATTTTAATGAAGATTTAAATTGGAAAATATACCAAGTTATTATTAAACTTCCATTAAAGTTCAATGTATAAAGCAAGTTCCATTTGAAATTAGCAGCTAAGTTTAATGTATAACGAATATTTCAAATGAAGTTGCCCTAAGGCTCTTACGAAACCATAGAATTCTCATATCTTTGTTATACATAGTTTTCCACGAAAACTTTTAATTGACCCTGTATTATATCGAAAGTGGGAGTAAGACTTACGACTCCAGAAATATCTGGTGACATAACAAATATCAATTACATCTACGAGATTCATGATTTATTTAATTTTTGAGTGTTTTTGAAAAGGTGAATTAATACTATTTTTCTACTGGGTAATTATTATTCATTATGTATATACTCCAGCATCTTCTCCCACACAGTAAATGAGTGAAACTAAATGTTGTGTGTGAAACTTTTAACGTAATAACAGTTATTAAATAACTTTATTCACATTACCATAACTACACGTAGGTGACAAATTTTAAATAACAGTTGTTATAAGAGCTTTAAATGATGTCGAGATATGGAAATAAATTATAATTTATACATAAAGTAACCAGGAAATTGTGTACCAAGTGATTTTGAAATACCTACTTATTGAGCACATGCTCATTTCAATTTGATTTATGGGCTACAACTAGAAAATTGCACAAAATGTACAAATGTACATGCTCTAAATATGCACTTGACTTGTTTCTTCCAACTGACAAGTTTGGTTTTATTATTGTTGCGCCATTCTGAAACAATAGTATATCATACACCAAGGTAGTGAAGACTATTATTATCGACCGAGCACCAAAATTATTTCGTGAGAGGCTTTGCCCCGAGCGGAATTAGGTGCCCGAGCGGAATAAGGTGCGAGGCTTATAAATGTCTTCACCACCATTATGCTCATACAATTTTTCCACTACTAGCCAAATTTAAGACAAAAATTTAAAATTATCCAGAAACGCACCACGAGAAGCGTTTATCCCGTCGTCTGACTGACAAGTACATTGTCAGTTTTAAATATGTCATGAGCGTACTCGTTATGTCATCAGTCATTTTTAGTTGAGCGCGAATTCTAAACTATGGCATTTTTTATTCAAATAATTTTCTCTGGATAGGTAATTTCAAGCAACAAATATACGTTAAATGCAATCTCCTGGGTATACAGACTCATGGTGCACAAGTTTTTTTTAAATTCCCGAAATATTTGAATTTGTCCATCATTATTTCAATTTCTCAGTTGGCTAGAAGAAGCAATAATCGTCAACTTCACAGCTAGTAGTGGAAAAAATACGTTGTGAGCCACAATGCGTAATTGTTGTATACCATATACATATTTGGATTCCATTACTCTTCGTTTTTGGCTTTGCAGCCTTCAGAGTGAAGCAACAAGCTCATTTCTGGAAAACATTTTCAAGTGGTGACATTGGGGTTCCGTTCTTCTGGTATAAAAGAGATATCTAATCTCTAAAGTAGAGATTAAGGTTTTTGGAATGTATTTGTTTGAAGTGCTCATACCTACTCCATAATGAGAGTGTTACTAGCTCTTCTGGGGCGAAATTTCAACTACCAAAACAGGCGCAGGTTAGCATCGTCAAGCTAGCTTTAAACATACATACCGTCACGGTCTATATTTTCGAATCAATGAAGCCATACTGATTAGATAATTGTGATGTAAACGTTCTGCTTCACTGTATACACTTTCCTTTTCATATATAATACCACGAGAGTGAAAATTTTGTCGGCAAAATTTTTCGATTGTCATGAAAGTTTGTTGCTTGTCAATTTTACGAATGACATTTTTAACAAAACCACGAGCCGTCAGACTTGAATACGACAAGAGAAAAATTTTACCTTACAAAATTTTTAATTGAGTGGTATTCCACATGACTATTTCACGAGAGTAAAACTAAAAAATCATATGTTTAAACGTTTTATTTATTGCAAACTTCAATTATACAAAGCCAAAAAAATAATAACATTATGAAAACAAAATCACTTATTTATGTAAATAGTACAATTATTATTATAATTGTACATTGTAGCATTATTTTGAGGATTGTTTTGCATCATAACCTGTGATGAATTTAAGTTAGAAACTGAAGATTCCTTCTCTTTATTTTTATTTTCTCTATAAGTTGGAAATGGTGTTCTTTATTCAATTATTGTAAATATGGTTTCAAAGAATGGGCAGAAGAATGTCCTGTAAGCTTAATTACTTCTTGTTCACCAACTCCTTCTTTTGCTAATGCAGATATTGCAGAAGCTCTATGTGAATGCTTGGTTATTTTTTTTTTAGTGTCTATACCAATTGATTCTGCCGATATTTTCGTCCACTTTGAAATTGTATTAATTCCCAATGGTGAGTTTTTGTACCATATTCCTTTCTCCCAATTTGGATGTACTGTTAAAAATAATCTTGTTGTTGTTAGATAAGGTTTGGATTCTATTTTTTCAATAATTTTTTAAAATAAACGAACGGGACACAAATTGTTGTTAGCATTATTTCTTACCAGCCACTTACTGCCAGATAAAGCTTTTGATCCTCCTTGTGTCGTTTTGGAAAAGATTGGATTATATTCTACCTGCCAGTAAAATTACCTTTATTATCATATTCTTTTTTAAAGTAATTAACATCATAATTAGCAGCTTCATTTCCACGCCATGCTAATTCGAACGAACATAAATGAAAGAACTTTTTTTGTAACCCATAAGGATTATCTTCAGAATAGCTTTCTACCATTTCCAATAATTCTTCTTTGGTAAACGCGTTAGAACTTCTTTTTCTGGTTTCAGGTTCAGCCTGAAGCTTTTTACGTTTTGTATCCCTGGCCAATCTAGCAAATTTATAGGTAATATCTTTAAATGGATCAATTTTGATGTTAAATTTTAGAACATATTTTTCCTGAACCATTTGAGCAGTTGTATTCCAAAGTGTTTTCACACTAGCTTCAGTATAATCAGTTCCATCTCTTTTTTTCATGTTAAAACCATAATCTTCAAGAATTTTTGCTATAACTTGCTCAGCAGTATCCTTTTCTAAAGTATAATTACGTGCGTCCAGAAACATTCTAAACTGTTCCCACGCAGACTTTTTTGTCTTCATTGTATTTCGCGGTATACTTTGCTTAATTGTACTCTCTATTTCATTTATTGAATTATTTCCAAATCTTGTATTATTCATGTTAATAATACTTATTAAAATTTTTGAAACAGTTTTAATAATTTTTAGACAGTTAAATAAATAAATAAACAACTTAGCTTCCTTAGAAACCACTAACAAAGATTTTATATTGAATTTTATCACAGAGTGATAGAATTTTATACACATAGATTTGATATATTAAACGTCAAAAAATTACCGCGACAAGACGAAAAATTGCCAGTTCAAAACCTTCAAATTTTGTCAGTTATCAATTTACTCTAGTGAAATAGTCACGGAAATATCTCTCACGGCTAGAGATCAATATTGTTAAACTCGTGTATTTTTAGATTACCTCACAACTAAAGCTCTGTCTTCCCGTATGATATAATTATTTTATAACTTCAACTCTATGAGATTTAAAAAATGTTAAACTTTGAACTCGGAAGCACAAACTTTCTTTGCAGCAGTGATTTTTTTTCCAAGTAAAACTCACTTCAAACTTCCGTCCACAACTCTACTTACTTACTTACTTCTCGCATTATTACTTGTTATTTTCACACCCAACCAATTTGAAGCTGCAGAAGATAAGGCCAATTAAGATTTGTGAAGCGACTGAAGTGCCTGAAATGTTAGACATCCGAGATTAAAAAGAAACAGAACTAAAAACGGACGAAACACTTGGAAAATCTCTTTGTTTTGTCCAAGATCTGAAGTTGCTGAGACTTAACAAGACACAGTTAAAGTTTATAGAGCTTTAACTTGAAATAAGACTAATTTTTTCTACATTTAACTAGTTGTTGTTAGAAAATACATAAACGGTGCTACATTATTACTATTATTATCATCTCAAGTATAGTCCTGCTGAGTACCTGCTGGTAATGCTCACCTAACCCGAGCGTGTGTAAACGCAAATGGAATTAGGCTCTGAAGTCACATAATATACAGAAATTCATGGACAGTTATTTAAAATGGCAGCTTCCTGCAGATCGATGTATGTATTTTTGTGAAGACCTAGTTTGGTAAGGCTGTCCTGTAGAGTTTTGGGAATAGTTAGTCCCGTAGATGGAACAATGATCGACACCACTCCTATTTCCTCTGCATGCCACATATGTCCTACCTCAATTGCAAGATCGGTGTATTTTGCAATTTTATTATTGGGTACAGCAGCATCCACAAGATAAACCGAGTTAGCTTTTTTATCCACAACTACAATATCAGGCCGGTTATTCGTCACTCGTCTATCGGTGATAATTGACCTATCGTAGTATAGTCTGAAATCAGCACTCTCTAGCACCGAATGCGGATGGTACTCGTAATATGGTGTGTAGGTGTTAACTAATCCAACTTCTGATGGATGATGTTGCAAAGTTGATTAAGCCTACGTAGGTAATCAATGTTAGCTAAGGCTGAACATCCCGATGTAATGTGTTGTATCGTCTCTGTCGTTTGTTGACACCTTCTGCACTTGTCCGGAACGATGCTTGGATCTTTTATGACAAATTTCTTGTTATTGTTGGTATTAATTACCTGGTCTTGAGTTGCCATCATGAATTCTTTTGTTCCTTGAAATAATGTTCCATCAGAGCCACTTATTTGATGCTTCTTTGTCGATATAAGGTTAATTGAGTTCGTGATGATATCGACCATGAAGCGCTTTTTGGGCCCACTCTGAATGTTTGTCAGAGTCTATAACGATTTCAAGTTTCTTATCAGAGCTAACAAGATTTAAGAGGAAATAGTTTTTATCTGCTTTTGCGACCTGCTTATTTAATTCAGATGTTTGAGCACTGCCAAAAAAGAATTCTTGGAGTTTAAATATTTGTTTGTTATGTAAATCAACCGTGTCGACTAGAGCTCTCCCTGTCTCCCTCTCTCTTTTCTTGGTAGTGTTGTCCTGATAACTAATGATGTCGGGTGGTTGCATTTGTGTTTGTGTTTGAATATCCTACAGTTCTGTTTTTGACCACTTCAGAATTCCAAATAAGTATGTCAGGATCGGTATGGCGTAGGACATAATTGTTTTGGCTAAATTTCCTGCGTTCAGCTGGGATTTCAATAAAGTAGTTACCCTTTGAGTGAATTGGCCCCTGATTTTGATTTTTGCTTGCATTTGGTCTAGTAGCTTAGCTTGCTGAATTCCTGAATTAAAATTATTGTGATTTTAAGTGTACACTTGCTCAGCTATGGCTGGTAATGTTCACCTATTCCGAACGCAAATGGGATTGAGCTCAGATGTTACATATTATTCAGAAATGTACGGACAGTACGGACAGTGTGGTAAGTATTTGCAATTGAAGCCTTCTGCAGATCGATGTATGTATTTTTAAGACCTAGTTTGAAGAGGATGTCTTGTAGAGTTTTGGGAATTGGTCCCGTAAATGAGGCAATTACCGGCACCTCTCTACCTCTACTCTGCCAACGAAGAATTTTTCAGAATTTCTGATGAGTATGATTATTGCTTTGGCGAGATTCCCTCCGTTCCACTGGGATTTCAATAAAGTAGTTACCCTTTGAGTGAGTGTAGTCAATGACAATTGCTTCATCTTTTCGGGTTAATTTTTAGTCTCATTTTTCCTTCCCGTTTGGATTAATAATTATCATTTATTACGATATTTTTATATTTCACAGTTCACGTCAATTATCGTAGTTTCAACTGAATTGAATCACTGATGAATAGAATATAATAAAGCAGAATAATTGTCTGTTATAAATCAACATCTTCAAAGTCAAACATGTGGTTATATCATCAAACTCCTGGCTAAACACCGAACACTGCATGGGACGTTAAAGCTCGAGACAATAGAGAAAATTGACCTGACCGCGCCTAAATCTCAAAATTGCCGAGCTTAGATAAACATACGACCGTTTCATACAAAAACACATAAAGCCTGTTTATGCTGCCGTTAAAGTCTCCTGAAGGATTAGATAAACCACCTAAGTGCTAAAAAATACAGTAGCGATAATTCAACCCGCTTTCTTTTTCACTTAATAAACATCACCTCAGGCGTATCACACATTCATTGGAATGGGCGATAGAAAGGAATAAGAAAATAATATATAGTGAGGGAGCAATCAAGAACGTTTTTTTTTTTTCAAGAACTGGTTTTGTTGTATGGAATAGTTTTTGAATGAAATTCAGGTCCTGATTTCTTGCTGACTGCAGCTAGACATTTGGTTTGTTGTTATATTAAAAAAAGACAAAGTCTAAAAATTGGACATGGCTATTCAATAGATATGCTAAAACTGCGTGAATGACACGTGAGACTGGAATATAAAATCTGTAGAGCTCTGTAAGTAGTAGTGGGTCTGGAAGAATTAGGGTAGATTCAACGGAGAATTTCCATTTTGTGTATTATCGTAAGTCGACAAACTTATTATGACACACAGTTGTACTAACAACAAAAAGACGGATACCTCCCGGTACAGGAGCAGCCTTGAGTAGTCATGAGCTCCAGTGATCGTCAGCCGCGAGTTATGTTTTAATGCCATCGAATTTCATTTATTTTGGACCGGATGATCACGATATGTATTTATTGATTTTCGTATATTGGGGTGACTCTCGCTGGAACTCAAAATATTTTCCCGTTCCTTATTCCTTGGAGGATGTAACGTTATATTTGGCCACTATCATTGGAATATCGGACGGCAAGTAGCCAGTCCTTTTTTCTTACCAACATGTGATTCTCGTCGAGAACCTGTAGCATCGATCACAGCTGAAAGGCAAATTTTTAAATTTAATGTGTGACGGATAATCTCCGTTGCTGAGGATCAGTATACACTGATATTGGTCGAATATTTCAATTCTTCTCTCCTATAGAGAGAGAAATTAAGAACACAACACACTACTAATATGTAAATTCTTTCTCGAAGCGGAGCATGTGAACAGGAAAGGGATATACTACGTATGTCGATTGCTCATCGCATGGTTCAATTTAATAGCGAGTAGTAAGAATAAGCTTTCTCTCTCCTGTGAACCATTAACCGATAAGGTTAATTTTAATTTCTTGTGAGGGGTTTACCTCCAACTTTTTTTTCTAAAGTGCATTCAATGTGAATGGTAAGTTGCATTTACGTATATGCTTTTCATTTCTGATTCTTGCTTTATGTTTTCCTCCTAGTGATAAGCTCCAGATACACACATACAGCGATATTGTTTTTTTTATCTTGTTCTTTGGTATAGTTTTTCTAGTTTTTCTAGTTTTTCTAGTTTTCCTAGTTTTTCTAGTTTTTCTAGTTTTTCTAGTTTTTCTAGTTTTTCTAGTTTTTCTAGTTTTTCTAGTTTTTCAGTTTTTCTAGTTTTTCTAGTTTTTCTAGTTTTTCTAGTTTTTCTAGTTTTTCTAGTTTTTCTAGTTTTTCTAGTTTTTCTAGTTTTTCTAGTTTTCCTAGTTTTTCTAGTTTTTCTAGTTTCTCTAGTTTTTCTAGTTTTTCTAGTTTTTCTTATACAGTTGATAAAAGGTTCACATGTATATAGTTGAAGTCTTTAAAATTTGTATATTTAATTCAATCTAATTACCAACCTAGAATATTATATTTCCGGATTACATTTTACATTACATTTTTTTGCCTTCTGTGATTGAAATGAGTAATAAAATAAAATTGAGTATTTATGTTATTTAGATATTGTCTCTTTGATTTATTTGATGAATGGAATTGAATAAGATTTCCTTAATAATATCATATCGTATCATATCACATTTCTTTATTGCTTCTTTTGTTTTTTTTTAATAGTAAAATACAGGATATTTTTTTAACCACGTTCTTAAATGATTCTCTGTAACCAATTGTAAACCAAATTACTGCAGATATCCTGAATTTAACATAAAAAAATGTAACTATTGCTGATACACTGTATCTTTCCTAGCACTTTGTACCTGCCACTTTGTACCTACCAATTTTCCGGACGAAGTAGTTTCTATGAAGTAGATTAACATCAGACACCTAGGACCTGACCGAAGAAAATAAGGAAGGTAAAAATAACGTGCTTCAACAAACAACAACAAAATTTTTTTCTATTCACTGTGATATTAGTTTTAAATTCATTATACAACTTGTGAATTTAACAACGTTTTGTTCATATTCCTTCCCTTCCAGCATTTCCAGGTTTGTTGGTAGAGAGTTGTGAGGTGAAAAACAAGTCGACTAATATTATTCAGGGTGGCGCCCACTTACCTTTCTTGATTAACTTCAATTACATTCCTTAACTTGATTTATTAACTTATTAAATTCATTTGGTTTCTTAACTTCATCTATTATCTCATTAACTTCAATAACTTAAATGAACTAGGATTACCCGCGAACCGGTAAGACTACTCCCTGAACTGACATTAGTTTGGTCTCCGAATTCACACCTAAGGTGCTCTCCACATTGAGTCGCCGTTGCAATTTATCTTGCCTTATTATTTTACACAAATAATAGGTAACAAGGAGGAATTCAAGGATATCCCCAGGCGTTAGTTTGAGTAAGTGCCCCTGCTTCTATACAGTAGTCTCCTAAGATTCTGTATTGCTATGCACTCCACAATTATGTGTATGGAAGCTTCTGCTTCTATCCCACAGAATATACATTCTTCTTGTATAAGATTGTGGATATACACAATATCACATCATGCTCAACTGTTAACAATACGAAAACAATTTATTACTTCCAGTTCCTTATAATAAAATGTAACCCCTGCGCTCCTTTCAACAGGACGCCAAAGACGATCGCAAAACATATTTTTCTAAAGCCGGCAAATTTTCCACCAGGACAACCCATTCTTATTATACTCCGTATTTAATTGTTCAAATTACTTTGTTAAAAGTTTCACCGGGCGTAAACTGTATTAAATGTACGGAGTTGTTTTCTATGTCGGTTGCCAGATACGAAAACAAACTTTCTTGTTTCTTGATTGTCAACTCACTGTTAAAGTTGACACATTAAACGATAAAGTTGTGTTTTTGTAAACTTTTGAAAAGTTTTGAGCGTATTTGTTTCAAACTACCAAGATTGTATCAGTCAATTGTTATTTAATGGAATATAAGTAATAATAATTGTGATATGCAATAATATTTAAAATTTCCTCTTTCAAATTACACATAGGCGAATTATTTGGTAATGCCAACAAGCTTCTTGAAGCACGGTGAAAGTACTACCAAATATTACTGAGGCTATGAGCAGGTTCGTTTTTGTAAGCTTTCCCAGGAAGCTCATGTGAAGCATTGTGAGCCATCATGCTTCAATGGGTCAGGTCGGGTTTGGAATCAGTGGGCTTATTGATCCTTCAACTGCGACTCGGAAAATATTCAGACATTGCAAGACCTGATCGACGATAATGCGGATGACAGTGATCTGCTAGACAACGAAGGTAATTGCTGTTACAGTCCAACAACTTTGTTCGATAACATTATTTTGAGGAGAGAAAAATCTGCTAATGAACCAATCCTGATAAACTTTGGAGCGCAAAACACCCTCGCAGTCCAGTTGTATAGTGGTTGTATGTTAAAGCTCAATAAAATGTCAGCATCAGGCTAGTAGTAGTACTAAGATTTATACGAAGAAATCGGATCACAGCCCCAATATCAGACTTGGGAAGAGTACCACGCAATGGTATACAGACGGCACAAAAGCAATGAAAGGGCTGACATAGGAGTGTACGGGCCAGGAACCAAACACTTCAAAAGCTTTGGAATACACCCAAAGTATTCTTCAAGTGGAAGTTTACGCCATAAGATAGTTGAGTATTCACAAAGGATATAGAAGGCAAAGGATTATTATCATGTCGGATAGTTAAGCAGCCTATAAAGCGCTGAATATTTGCTAAGCCTGTTCTAAAATGGCATTGGAAATAGTCGGAAAACTCAATGAACAAGTCGAAAGCAGTCTCGTCACCTTACTGGAAGCACTGGAATAGAAGGAAATGGAATAGCAGATGAACTAGCGAAGACACACCCTTTTGGGGTCAGGAAACATCTTTAATTATCAGTAATATTGGGAGAAATAGGTTACGCAGGATAGGAACATCTGACCATTGGAAATATCTAGTAGTACGAAGACAATAAAATATACCTCTGGGAGAATTTAACCAGGTTCTGAAGAAGCTTTCCTCAGGTGCTGGGTAAAAGTGGAAGTGGAAGACCATGTACACTATGTTAGATATATGGACAAAATAACCAAACTTAATCGTTTATTGTTAATATCTCAATATACTATTGATATTCCACGTATTGTCTTATAAACTCAGCAAAAGGTGCAATTCTTGTATACAGGGTGATTCATTAGTGCGATAAAGTCCAATATCTTGTACATAGTTAAAGATATTTGAATGAAATTTTGACTGATTGTAGCCAACCTAGAGGCTCATATTTGGAAATAAGTCGCAAGTGTACAGCGTGTTCCAGAACGCCGTCCAGATCAAAGTTATATTTTTTTAAATGGGACACCCTGTATTTTACTTCAAATTTGAATTCTGCTTGACTTCGCCATTACAATGATATAATATAGTAGTGGGTTATACAGCGTATTTAAAAAGCTGACCACTTGTTCCATTCGTAATGACTTCAACGCCATGTATACTTTAAACAGCACAATTTAAAATTAATCTTTCATAGCCATACGTCTGTGATAGTCGTCTAGTACTACAATTCAATCGAACTGATTCGATATCTATACAGGGCGAGCCCAAACTCGAATACATTGGTTTCATAATTTTTTCAAATGGTTCACCCTGTATTTTATATCGGTAAATGAAAGTAACTTCACTACACCTCGAAATTTATTGAGTATTCCCTATACCCAAACTGAATAGTTTTTGTGATATTTCTATTTTATGGTTAAAGAAAGCCAACAATAATAAATTTACTCATACTTATTTATTAACAACTAGGTATACTAAAATTTATAAAAAATTCAACAACAAAGTTATAAAAGATGCTCAAAGTGACCACCCTCTACATTCATACAGGCTTGGAGACGGTCTTGAAAAGATCGACTTACATCTCTAAGCATTTGCACATTAACATTTTGAAACGACTGCCTTATTTTAGTTTTCATATCGACTGGTGTAGTAACAAGTAATTGGTACACCTGTTTTTTGATGAATCCCCTAAGGAAAAAATCTGCTTTATTTAACTCCGGTGACCTTGGTGCCCAAAGAACTGGTCCTGCTCGTCCAATCCACCTTTCAGGAAACATATCATTCAATTGTCCCTGAATGAGCGCGTTATGGTGAGCAGGAGCTCCGTTATGAAGATACCACATTTGTTCGTGTACGGAGGGGAATGTCTTCAAGCAGAACTGGTGAATGATTTTCCAGGAAATCTAAATAAATTTCTCCATTTACCGTTTCTTCGAAGAAATAAGGTCCTATCACATAGTCACCGACTATACCACCCCATACATTTATATACCACCTAATCTGACTATGGGTGACAATAATATGATGAGGATTCGATGTGGAATATTAATGAAAATTGAGTCTGCTCACACTTCCATTTTCATGGAACGTAGCCTCGTCACCGAATAACACTGAGTCGGAAAAATGTCTTTGCACTTGTGTTTTTGGAAGTCCCCATTTACAAAATTGTACCCTCCTCTCAAAATCATTAACCCTTAACTCCTGCTGTAATTGAATATGATGAGGATGCATACGATAATATTTGTTGACAAAATTCTTTGCACAGAGCTGTAGCTTATTCCTTGTTCTCTTGAGATTGTAACTATTTAGAAGAGCTCTAAGAAACCTCATCCTTCTGCATGTGTGGTGGTACTGTTATCGACCTTTTAAAACCTTTTTCTAACTTGAAAACTTTCCTAATATGTTGATTGTTGTGAATTAATTTTATTATCTGCTTTTTATTGATTTTTTTATTGGAAACAAAATAGAAATATCACAAAAACTATTCAGTTTGGGTATGGGGAATACTAATAAATTTTGAAGTATAGTGGAGTAACTTTCATTTACCGATATAAAATACAGGGTGATCCATTTAAAAAAATTGTGAAACAAATGTATTCGAGTTTGGGCTCGCCTTGTATACGGTTTCTTAGATATCGAATCAGTTCGATTGACTTTTAGTACTAGACGACTATCACAGACGTATGACTATAGAAGATTAATTTCAAATTGTGCAGTTTAAAGTATACAGGGCGTTGAAGTCATTACGATTTACAGGAACAACTGTTCAAATACGCTGTATAACCCATTACAATATTATATCATTGTAACAGCGGAGCCAAGCAGAATTCAAATTTGAAGTAAAATACAGGGTGTCTTATTTAAAAAAATATAACTTTGATCTGGACGGCGTTCTGGAACACGTTGTACAATTGCGACTATTTTTAAAATATGAGCCTCTGGGCTGGCTACAATCAGTTAAAATTTGATTCAAATATCTTGAACTATTTACAAGATATTGAACTTTATCGCACTCATGAATCACCCTGTATACTGAAAGACCTAAGCATTTATCATATACCTACATTGTTACCGAAAATAAATTTAATAGTGCTGTTGCTCGCAATTCCATATTGAACAGCATTTATAAGTAATGGTTTATAAGTAAACAGTCTCTCTAAAAATTAATACACTAAAATATTACTAGTTATGGCTACGATCAGAGTATCTCCGGTATCAGCAGAATGTTCTACTCCGCCGTACACGGCTGAAGTCGACCAAATAACAGAATGATGATTTGTTATGTAATGTAATTTTCCGCAAATCGCTAGGAAATTTTGACATTCCTGTCAAAATT
>CAJUYH010006903.1:0-18884 GCA_910591685.1 Galerucella tenella
CCTTATATACGTCCCTGATACAGAAGAATGCTTTAGGAAATGCCCCTATGAAATGTCCAGACGTTTGATCCAACTGGCATTCAGGAACCGTTCTGGAATCGTATCGAGAGCAAACTCGAATTAAAGATATACTCATAAACTTCGCCCCTTCCAGAAGGTACTTTTTGTACAGACGCCAGTTGGAACGAACCTATCAACGAGCCTAAGTAAACACAAAAACGTTTACCCAACAGTATTTCAGTTCCAAAATTGAATCAAAAATAGGTACATTCGAAATACCTACCATAATAATCATTAACCTTCAAATATATAAACGTGAATTTTTAAACTGTATATTTCTTCAAATAACGAAAAAACTAACAAAGAAATTCATTCAATAACAAAAATACAACATGGATCGATAGTTAACCCAATTTCTTTGTGTGCTTACCGTTACTGTTCAGCTCTTTTGATTCAGTTCCATATTCATCAAAACAATGCACTTGCCCACCTCTTTACTAGTTATTATTGTATACAACTGAACAGCTGATCGTTATCCCTGCCACCGTACCGAAAACCTTGACGTCAATAGCGTCCGAGCTCATCATTGGTGGGAGCGACGTGCCTGTGTACCTCCACGTATAATCGTTGCCTACACGTTGCCATTTCCCAGCTGATCGCTACCAGAAAGGGCACAGCTGATACTACACAGAGCGTAGTTGTCAGATCAATAGTTTTTACGTATTAATAGGTAATTATGCAATAAATTATTTATCCGAATGAAATAAAGGCAGAAAAATATCTGCAATTTGATACTTGTTTCAATCATTAGATGGTAGTATCTTCTATTATACCCTTGTTTGATACATATGTAGGAGGTCGTCAAAGTGGTTTATGAAGAGAAAGAGGGAGAGAAACAATGAAATTAGTATTCCAAGTTTCTTTTGATTCACGCATACATAATTTGTCACTCATCCATGCACTGTTATATTTAATTTTAAATTTTAGTTACAAATAAATATTCAATTTAATTCTTTCGACGCTCAAACAAAAGAATTCGTTATATTTTGGAATTCGTGCAACAAAATTTAATAAGAACCTCACGGCGGTCCCGATTAAAACAAAAGCGAAAGGTTGAACAGAATTTGAATAGGAAGATGCCAAACACGCAAGCGCATTGCGACAACATAGACACAGAATAGGTAGGATCTTTATTGAGAAAGATTTGGCAAATGCGCACGGGTTCGACGAATCAAGGTTAAACGAATGCACGTGTACATGTCGAGGCTGTTACCGTCCAGATGTGAATAGCAGGACGAAAGGACGATCGGGTGCAGGACAATGGCAAACAATGAAGTAACTTGGATAAAGATAAAGCTAAGATAGGTGGGGTAGATAATTGGGATAAATGTATACTAGGATTAATGTTTCTTTGTTTCAGTTTATATTATAGATTTGTAGATGATTACATATTTTTGCTAAAATTAATGTTTAATAGCTATTAAAGTCTGTTCATACTTGCAATGAAGTGACTAAAACGGATTATTCAAGGGTAGCCATAAACAAAAAGTGACTATTTATGACCTGGTTTTTATACAGTGTTGCCAAAGAAAAAAATGTACCTGATATTTAAATTTAATAAATGCTACTTTTATAACAACTACTTTTATCAAAGTCAGCAGATTTAAGAGACGAATAATCACACTAAAAACCTGATTACTGAATGTCGCGCACAATGGAAGACTGTGCGACACACAGTATATATATTATATTTGTTGTTCACAACGGTAATTCTGAAACATATGTACATTGTTAGTTGGGCTATCTCGACGGGCCTATGACGAAAATCTAACGCAGTCGAGAATACAAAAAAGAAGGCCCTAAAATCAATATACAGATTGAGAGTAAGCGGCAGCAAACCTTGGCCTACTTTTGTATATTGAAAGGTGCAACTACTGTGCTGACCTAACAACAACAAAAAGAGAGAAAACTGAGATGGTGAAAGCTGCAAAAAATACTCTTAGGCGAGTTATTATCATTTACTGAATATCAAAATAATTGTAAAAATATTAACACTACTTTAACAATATTGTAAATTTTCCAAATTGATAATTTAATTTTAAAACTATCCAAATATTGGAAAAAAAACTTTTTTATTCAATTTTTAATATTTATGGCACCCCTTCCGAAAATTTCCTACGTGCACTCGAGCATAATACTCCATCCCTCGCTAACCACCTTACAGATAAGTACTCTATTTTTAGATAAACTAAGACCCTATTATTTGTGCCTGATCCTAAGGGTTCATGTAATTTGGTTCCCATATTATGAAGACTAAAATAATTAGTAAAACATAATTTTTATGTGTAGGTAATATGGTTCCAGACATTTCCTGTTTATCATATGATAATAATTTACCTTCGTGATGGTGTTCAATCGAAAAGTTGCAGACCAATAATAAGCAGGTTAACTGTTTTGTCCCATTTCCCGACTTCCTCACGGCTGTATCTGAAAATAAAGAAAATTCAAATAAAAAGGAAACTATTAATGATCATGAACATATGAGGTTCGTTCCAACCTCGCAAAGAACCATTCTAGAATGGCACTGCGCAAGTGTATATAGTTAATGCCGTTCCAAGTTATTCGTGACCGTAATATTACGGTTCTATTTGCGTTCCAACCGTTTGGTGATCGTTCTAGAGCCGCAACGGAACGGTAATTTCGATACTCGATCGAAAGAAGGAACTGTGAGGACTGACATGCGCTGTTAGTAAGTATTTTGTCAGTTGTTTTCAAAGATTGTTGTTTTATAGATTAACGTAAATGAAGTATTTGTTCGTAACTCAACTATTGTGATAGGAAATCAAAAATTAAGTATTAACCAAATTATTGAAGAGGTAAAACGTTATAAAAAGAGTAATAACCTCACTTAAAAATTAATATGAGCTTAAATTAAATATTTGTGACTCAGGAAATACCTATGGATGACGAAGGAGATAGCGATTTTTTATTTGAAGAAACCAGTGAAGATTAGGGAGTTTCTTTTATACCAACCAAAAATAAAAAATTAAAATAACTTTTGATTTTTTATTTCGAACGTACCCACTTTTTTGAATAATTGCCATACAAATATATCAGTACTTTTGTTTCTCTGTTTTCCGTTACTATTACATAAACAAAACGGTCGCTAAACTATAATAAAGTACGCCTAAAAGCGTTCCAGCCTCTCTCAGTTCTGGGACGGTGCAAAGTTGGCGTCTGCGTATAAAACAATTCCTAACGATTCCAGAACGGTGTTTTATCGTAGGTTGGAACGAACCTATTATTAAGTAAAATGAAGAGAGACACTATATCTAAGATGTGTGGCTAATGAAAAATTAAGATTGAGAAGAAAATGGATTTACGGAAAGCAAACAAGGAGATGAGAAGAGACTGAAATAGTAGACCAAGTAAGAATAGATGAATTGTCACAACAAACAAGAAGAGAGTAGATAGACCGAATAAGTGAGACTAAAATGGATAGATGGAAGAAAAAAGTAAAAAAATATGGGTCACCAAAAGAACAAACAAGAAGAGAATGGACAGACCGAAATATTAGACCAAGAAAAAAAGAGATGAACTGAAAGAACAAAGATGAGAAAATGGATACACCGAAATAGTCGACCAAGTAAAAAATGGATGGGGCGAAGGAACAGAGAAGAGAATAGATAGACCGAAATATTAGACAATTAAAAATAATGGACGGGTCGGAAGAGCAAACAAGAAGAGAACCTGGAAAGTAAAACAAGAATAACAGTATATTATACACCAAGGTGGTTAAGACTATTATTATTGACCGAGCACCAAGATTATTTCGCGAGCGGCTTTGCGCCGAGCGGACTAAGGTGCGAGGTTTATAAATGTCTCACCACCATGGTGTATACACAATTTTTACCACGACTAGTCAAATTTAAGACAAAAATTAAAAATAATTCACAAACGCACCACGAGAAGCGTTTACTCCGTCGTCTGACTGACAAGTACTCTGTCAGTTTTCGATATATTATGAACGTACTCGTTATGTCATCAGTCATTTTTGGTTGAGCGCGAATTTTAATCTAATGGCATTTTTATTCAAATAATTTTATCTTGATAGGTTATTTTAAACAGCAAATATGTTAAAGACAATCTTCTGGGTATACAAAAGTATGTTGCACAAGTTTTTGTTGAACTACTATCCCTGAATTCTCAAAATATTTGAATTTGTCCATTATTGACCTGGGTTAGTAATAGAAAATTATTAACCACTAATAATAGAAAAATTCAACTTCTCAGTTGGCGAGAAGAAGCAATAATTGTCAACTTCACAGCTAGTAGTGGAAAAATAGTATTACTCAATGTCAACTATTACATTTACTGTAAGACTTTATTACTAAAGGACCACCTTGTATATTGTGTTATTCTGTATGAATAGCTTGGCCTTAATTTGCGAAATAGGATAAGATGCACTTCAACCCACGCCAATTCTTTTCTACTTATTAAAGCTAGTAATTTCCGTTGAAAACTGCTGGAAAATACATTTTCAAAAACCTGCGTCTCTCATTTTCACTACACACGCTCTTGTGTAATAGAAGACGTTAAGTATTATGCAACAAAATGCTATTTTCTATGACCTACTTATTGGCATTTATTATAGAAATTATTACGTGTAGGTAGGTATAATCTGAAAATGAGATTTCATTCCTTTATAGACTTATTTAAAAATGTTTGATAGCAGAGTGTTTATAATAATATTTAGTACATAAGAGAAAGAGAAAGGTATAGTATCACTTTTTTATTCCGATGAGATGTCCGAATTAGAATAATTATAGTGAAGCTTTCAACCTTGAAAAACACTAGACCCAACCAAAATACAGAAAATCAAAAAAATATTAATAAGGATTTAGTAACTACAACTATCAAGAGATGTGTTCATTGGAAGAAAACATCGAAATGTTGAACCATCCTTCATACAGTCCCGACCCAAGTACTAACGACTTTTTCACTTCCAAAAATTCCGATTTGTTTTTAACCACTATTGTTGATGTAAATATGGAACTTGAAAATAAGGTTATCGAAAAAGGATGTTTAGCATGATTCAGTTATTATGATTTTATTTTAAATTATAAATAAGATAGTAATACATAATAAATACAAAGAGATAACAGGTGGGAAACGGAAATTGATTTGAATTTTTGGAATGGTTCCATTCAATGTTCGTTATTGGATTATAATGTGGAATTTTTGAAAAAACCGATACACAAAAAATGTTGTCAAATTTACCCGTTGCCCCTCCCACGTTCAACGCTTGTGATGGCAATAAAAAAAACCAGTTATCCACGAAAACTTTACGCTATTTTTTTTATTGGTGCACTTTGAAATTATAAATACTGGTCTATAACTACTACAACAACAAGAAATGGAAATGATAGATGGAAATAAGAACTAAATGTCAAATGGTTGAATATGTGATGTATATGATGTATACCTTGCGTTGTCATGGAAATGAGAAAAACATAAACTAATTTGTATTTTGATGGAAGTTCAACCTTATTGAGTTCTGTGAATGTCAATAGTATTAATTTAAATACAATTTCCTAAGATTTGAAAAAATCGAAATATGTATTAATATTTCAAACAATACCAACGGCACTTTCCATTTTAGTTTATAAATTTGACATTGTTAAATATTGTTCAAATAAAAGTTTTGACGCTACAAACTACTCCTGTCAGATCAATAATAAAAATATTGACATTTAGACATGATTTAGACTTCGTTTCTCGAGTTGTTGATGTTGCCACGGTAACTTTAAAACACCAGCGTTTTTTAAAGTTCGATTTAAACACGCTGGGGCGTGCTTTAAATAGGTAAAACGGTTCACCAATAAAAAAAACTACTTAATTTGATAGATTATTTCGGGAATGGATGAAAAAGTGGAAATTCGCCAACCAGTGTACAGGAAACATCAACCATCATTATTTTCTCCGGGTATATTTGTAAACTCACATTTTGGTAACCTCTGTGTCTTCTGAGTTGTAACATATGGTTAGTGACCTTTGAACCCGCACGACAAGAGCGCTTTTGACTATAACAGTTTTTTCATGTCTTCTCAAAAAACTAGTAGTAGTGTCCATGGATTTGTTCAGATTTTGCAGCAGAGATTATCTGGGTCGTTTTTGAGTAAATCACGTATACAAGGTGATTGAATAGTGTGGTTATATACCCTGTATAACAAGCCACAATCTTATATTGGTGTGTATTAAAAGCAAAGAAGATTTCAGTTTGCCAAAAATTATTAACATCATCTTTCTCTGGTATCTTTGAGGATAACAGACCAACATCACACTAATCAATCACCTTGTATCATTGTATGCTATTTATCAACCAATCTGCCGAATATTTTTTCCATTAAATAGCATCAACTTGAATTTATTCTTTTAAAATGTATATTCTAAAAAAAAGGAAAATATCGGTATAATTTCCACCCTCCATACAATGCTCGTTCTAAACCTGTTCAAACAGCTGTCTCACACTATTGACACAAACAATATTTTTTCCCATCTAAGTAGTATAACTGAAAAACACATTAACGATGTTAATGAACACACATACACTGGTTGTTTTTATTTTCCTCTACAGTAAAGCTGCACGAGGTCCATTGAACTTTTTCCACTCTCCCCCACACGTCGAGTATTTTGACCTGAAGAAACATGAAATCGTCTAGTCTAGCCTGTTCCTGTCGACGACCGGCCTTTGTCGAACTCCGTGTGGATAAAATAAAATAAAATATAGAGAGATGGGGTTGAAGACCAAAGGGATACGGTGCGGAGACAAAGTATTAAAAGTCATTCTTGATTCTTGAAATATTTGAAAGACGTCTGGATTATTTTATTATTGCTTAGAGAATATTTGCTAGATATAGATTTTGATATTTCCAGATTTAATTGTCTCATGTATAAATGTATATACAGTGCTATTCAAAAGTCCCCTCCCCCCCTCGTATATTTTGAACGGCTACACTTACATTAATAAAATTTGGAGGGTGAAAATAAAGTGTTGTAAACTTCTCTACGAATGGTAACATGTGACGTAATAGTAATAGATGACGTCACAGTGCCGCTTTGGCCAATAATTTTAAATAGGACCTTATGGCAAGTGATATCTCGTTTGAAAGGCATTGACATTGACTACATAGCCATATTAATTTTGTTTGGGTTTAAACTAATTTTGACGGATGAATTAAATAAATACAAAATTATTGAAATTATTTTTTTAAATTTAATTAATCAAAAATTAACAATGGATTCTTATAGCAAGTGTTCGAAATGTGCTCTCCTGACAGTAATACATCCTATTAGTAAACTCTTGTCGCACTCGTTCGAATTTGTCAGCTGAAATTGCATTGCATTCTTCAATAATTCTTTCTTTCAAAACGCCAATGCTATCTGGTGCCGTAGTGTAAACCCCCATAGAAAAAAATCTAATGGTGTCAGATCTGGTGACCGTGGTGGCCATTCTATAGGAACTCGCCGGCCGATCCATCTACCTCGATATTCTTCATCCAGGTAACGTCTTACTGCACAATAATAATGTTCAGGAGCACCATCTTGTTGAAATGTTATTTCCAGATGGCCGAATTCATCTGGATTATCCTCCAGAATTTCAAGAATTAACGGCTCAATTGCATTTTGTAACATCTCCAGATACACTTCACCGCTTAAATTTGAATTTAGGAAGACAGGACCAACTATGTGGTTTCCCAAAATACCTTCCCAAACATTGTTTTTTTCTGGAAATTGGGTATGTTGTTCACGAAAGGTGTGAGGATAGCGCCCTCAAATAAGTTCTCGAGATATATATAATTATCTGGGTATCTCTCATTAAATAAACGTTCCGCTTCATGCAGATTCTTTCTAGATTCACCAATTATTAAGATAGCTGCTACTTGAGTAC
The DNA here is from genome assembly GCA_910591685.1 of Galerucella tenella. Classification (NCBI taxonomy): domain Eukaryota; kingdom Metazoa; phylum Arthropoda; class Insecta; order Coleoptera; family Chrysomelidae; genus Galerucella; species Galerucella tenella. Next base: position 7,952 of record CAJUYH010006903.1, read on the forward strand.
GTACCATTTTGCATATGTAAACTAAACGTCTCGTTAAACAATAATAAAATTAAATATTTAAGCTGTTTAGAAAAACTTTCCAAAGCAACAAGTACTATTAAATTAAAAACGTCAATTTTTTGACAACTAGCCAGAGGCGGACTGAAAAATCTTCAATATTCAAATGTGAAATAATAATTTTGGTATTTATTTAATTTATCCGTCAAAATTAGTTTAAACCCAAACAAAATGAATATGCCTATGTAGCCAATATCAATGCCTTTCAAACGAGATATCACTTGCCATAAGGTCATATTTAAAATTATTGGCCAGAGTGGCACTGTGACGTCATCTATCACTATCACGTCACCTGTTACCATCCGTAGAGAAGTTTACAACACTTTATTTTCACCCTTAGAATTTTATTAATGTAAGAGTAGTCGTTCAAAAGATACGAGGGGGGAGGGGACTTTTTTGAATAGCACTGTATACTGTCAAAATTGCCAGGGTAGGGCACGAATCCTTATCGCCGCCACTGTTTTGGAACAAGAAAAAAATAGCATCTAAAAAAGTTCATATTTCAACTGGGAATGAAACAATGAACTGTGATAAAACACTTCCCGTTTTACTTATACCAAAAATATATTCACGGTAGTGATGAATCATTGTAGTTTACCACATTGTCATATTAGATTATTTTGAGATTAAAAATAAGTTCAGATTGAAAATGGCTTGATTTCTAGAATTCACAGCAAAATTAAAAATCTGCTTTTAATTAGACGTTATAGTTTGGATTAAGATTTAAAAAAATACAAACTCGAACAAAGTATAGGCACATATTATAATCTGTGCCAGTGGCGGCTCGTGAACTTTTCAAGAGAGGATGCTGGACATTGGACATAAAAATATACTCCATTCAGCTAATTAATTTAACCTTTGCGCAGCGACAGTACCAGCTAGTTCAGTGACAAAATGAATTGTTGTCCAGCAAGAACCAACGTGGAGGTATAGGTTTCTCTTGCCAAAACATTTTTTTTGTTCGTATAATTCATTGTGCAGTGCTATTTTATCAAAAAATTTATATTAGAACTAAAATATCTAAAAGAGTATTGGAAAACTGTTTTGAAAAAACTTTCGAATAAGAGCTTGTAAAACCTTGTAAAATTCATGTAAATCGGAAAATCGAATCTCAATTTGACCTTTAACAGTATCTAGAATTTCATAAACAAGTTGTTTTTAATGTGGTTTCTTGTCTACCAAATAATATGTTTTCCTCCTTTTCGCGGGAGGAGCCTCATCAGTTGAAAAATTTTCAAATGAAATATTAAAATGGAGTTCTGTATTACGGAAACTTGAAATTTTATCAATGAGATGCTTCAAACGCAATCTTGAATACATTATATTAGTGAATGTATGCATGTTGTAAAATTTGAAAAATAACATCAGTTTGTTCAAATATTAATTTAAAAATATAAAGAGAAAACATAACTTAATTATTCCTGCTAATCATCTAAAACATAACAAGCACGCACGAACCCACGCTCTTATTCTGTATTCCGTAGTTCGTATATCATCCTAACCGCTAGACGCTAGCCTCCTAAGAGTGTTGCCATTTCCGTTATTTTTTATGGCATTAGCAATTGGACTGGTAGAAAAAATGGCAACTGTGTTGAGCAGCACGTGTTTCGAGAGAGATGTTTGTGGAGTCTAGCCTCAGGGCACTGTTGTCAGATTCTAAAATAAGTAGTGAAAACGGGAATTAATTGTGCAATTAAAAAAATTTAGATAAACGGAAAATAAAATGAAGAATAATCAAAAAAATATTTCTGGTGCTATTTGCTGCATAAATTGTTGAGAAGGCTGAGCCTCCTTCGAGGAGCCGCCACTGATCAGTGCCGTGCAATAGGTAAATATTCTTGACAAAAACCCTAGAAGAAAACGAACGGTGCCATCATATAACATTATTTTGATATGTTTTGAACAGGCAAATGTTTTACTGAAAATGAAGAACAATTATCCCAAGATAACAGTATCATTATAACGCCTTACAAATTTGAAAACTACTATTCAAAAATTAGACCGTTCACTAAGAACAAACAACTGCTTCTCGGGCTATGTACCACGACACCCGGGCGTAGGTAAATTGCGCACAGTGGTCAAGAAGTTTCCCAAATTTGGGAAGGGTTCGTCAGGTAGACAGGGGATTGAGTCTCTGTATAGGTAAATTGCGCACAGCGGTCAAATTGTATCCTTATATAATATATAGTCCATAAAAATATCAGAAAATAAGAAATAGAAAACTTTAAAAAAAAACAAGAAAACCCAGGCCCAAACCCGGTTGATCGAAGTGTAAATGCAAAAACTAAAATGATCTATGTACCCTACGCCTCAAATTGTTTTCGTAAAGTCATTAGGGGATAATCCTTTGAATCTCTAGTGTTCTTTTTAAATTCGTGGAATCGGTAGCAAGTTGTATGCCATTTACCTAGACCCTCTTTAAATAGAAACATTTTGGGTATACCTGGCTACAAACTGACCGCTGTGCGCAATTTACCAACCCCGCGACACCCTAATAACAACATTATTCCATTCTGTGATTTATTCCAAATTAAAAAAAAGGTAGAACGTGTCGCGGGACACACGGTAGGAACTTTAGTTCCTTTTAAGCAAAAATTATGTAATACATCTGACGTTATAGATAAACCTGGCCGGACTATAATAGAGTTAGATCAAGTCATTTGAGATATCAGTTCAAAACTTTATCGCTAGAGCAAAGAAGAACATTATCTGCTGTTATGTTCTTGCACAAAGTTAGGTTAGGTTAGGTAAAATTAACTGCCCTGAAATTCTTTCATCTATTTCATTTAATGTTCCTGGACGTCGCACTCGCACAATGCTAATGTTTCATATACCAAATGTATTTTTAACAGTTAGGACCCTCTTATAACTATTATGAAAATAATAAATAATTTCAACGTATTAGTAGATATTGATTGGAGTTTGACTGAAAAAGTTTTTCACAATATTATACTAGGGCATATATTGAATACATCAATATAAATTTGACTATTGCAAAGCTGTTTGAACCTCTGCAATTCAAAAAATTCGTTTATACAATCCATACTTGGGATATGTTATTGCCATTATTAATTTGTTAATGTGAATTTAAAAATTATTGACCATGTAATTAGGCATTTAGGCCTGTTTGGTTGTAAATAAATACATAAATAAAGAATTTGCATATTCCTCGGTGGTCGAGTAGTAAGCAAACCAGACTCTCACGCGGTAGACCCGGGTTCGATTCCCCGTGAAGAAGTTTTTTTTATTGTTAATTTTATTTTTAAATAATTAGTCTGCTTGATATTAATAACGACAACAGGTAGACGTTTGAAATATTTAGCAGAATATTCATTATTATAGATAACCCTTCATGAGGGAGTCCGACTGGCAACATCTACTTATAACAGCATCGTATATTTAAAAAGGGAAACCGTAGCATTATACAAATTGTACATTTAAGAACTGTACGTTTACCACAAAAAATTAGTGGAAACATAAAATTGAATTGTTGAATTTTCAATTTGAAGTTATATTACAGTTTATGGAAATTTTTATTTTCTAGATTTTTTCTTAAGTGGGTCGTTGAAAAAATATGCTGTTCGACTCGTGTGGATTGTCCATATCGCACTTGAACGACTTCGTCCTCGTGCGATATGGCCATCATATCCACACTAGTTGCACAAACTACTATTTCTATCAAAACATGCCCTTTTACATTTAAAAACAACCTGCCAAATGTCAAATCAATTTATCCATCCATTTTAAAGTTATCGAATTAAAACATTCAAGTTTTTAAAATTTCAACACCCTGTATTTCGAAAAGTAAATGTGCTAGACCCCTTAATCCTCATATCATTTTGTCCAATTTTACGAGAGGAATCTACATGCAAACGTTGTAATTACCCTTAACGTTCGAGATGCTTATACCATTTTTTGCGCGATCGTATTGAAATAAATTCCGAATAAAATAATTTAAATTTCTTCGAATTGAACGAAATGTCAAAAGTGACATTTATACTTCTCGATCAGTTTAAAATATATTTTGCATTTTGCTGAAATTGTTTTACTATTTATTACTTTTCGACGTCTGATTGGTAAGTAAATCACTTACCGACGTGTTAAACTTAGAAACCAGTAAACACAACCTACCGTCCTGACAACCGATGCTGTAAATAAACAAAAAAGATCAATCGCGCAAAAAAAATTATGGAAATAATAGTAAAAATTTATCCGAATAAATTCAAGTATATCACCAGCACTGCGAATACCAGCTTTGCATAGAATTTTAATGTAGCATCGGTGGTTCAGTGGTAGAATGCTCGCCTTCCACGCGGGCGGCCAGGGTTCGATTCCCGGCCGAAGCTTATGAATCGCTGCTTCGTAAATGAGAGAGAGAGACTCAGGAGAGAGCACACGCACGCAAGCAAGGCACATTCGAAGCAACGTAACATAACGGTCAGATCTTTTGCGTCGCGACCCCCGGGCGCTCAAACATAACCTGACGTAAAGAACTAAAGTTCCAACAATGTCCTCTCCTACCTTATCGACCATAATTAGTGGGTAAATGAGGAATTAAATTTCAACTAATATATCAACATTTTTTATAGATGTTAGAAAGGAAGTATTATTTCTGCTTATGTCAGGAAGACCGACCAGCGCGGACAAAGCGAATAACAGGTTGCCGTCGCGCATATGTGCGCAACGGGCCACGGGCATCTACGTCTACGTCCAGACGTGGTCCAGGCAGTCGTCGATAAGAGCGAGAGAGAACGGTTTAAATGTAAAGTACTAACTCAATAAAGGGTAATTAGTGAGAATATCGGGTTGTGCCTTATTTCACCCTTACCGATTTAACATCAGAAGTGGGATTGCTCCGTCTCAAGTAAGTGCCATATAGACAATACGCGCAAAAAAAAAACGTTGCCTGAAAATGGAGAGTGAAAACTGCGTAAACGATGTCTCGGCGGACATTGTAACAGATTCGCACGGAGATATTACGCCAATAAGTGTCGTGTCTAACTCTGAACGTTCGAAAGGTACAGTACAGTGGCAAGAAACGTTAATTAATTTAGTAGCGGTCCAGCAACAACAAATTGCTGAATTAGCGAAGCAAACCAAAATGGCGATGATGTCAGCATCACCTCCTCAGTCAGCGCCAACGCCCATCCTAACCGTAGCAAACGAATCTTCTACGCAAGCGTCAATGTCTTTTACTACATTTAAATTAACCAGCTACGACCCAGATAACAGCGCATACGCAATTCACGAGTGGCTAGAAGACGCTACGAAATTAAAAGACGAATTAAATGTCAGCGATAATTTAATGATCGTTAAAGCAGGCGAAGCGTTAAAAAATCGAGGTAATCGATATTGCTGTGAATGGCGGCCGATCCGCCGAACTTGGGAGAATTTCTGTGCTGACCTCATCACTGCCTTTCCTGATAGAGGAACACCTGGCGCCCGAGCATTTAAAGCAGCTACACTAAGAAGCCGTGATTGCGACTCTTTATGTGATTATGGAAACCAGAAACTCCGAAGTATATACAGGTTTCACGAAAAACTACCCTGGGACAAGATTCTCAGCATGCTTGAATATGGTTTAGATCACGCTGAAGCACGTGAAACGCTACATATTCAATTACCGCAATCTGATCGCGAAGTCATGACTATACTTAGCGAATTTGACGCAAGACGTATTACGAAGCGGACTTTAGACACTGAAGAGATACCTAAAAGAAAATATAGATTAGGAGAAAGGCGGGAAGTGAGCAACGAAAGATCAAAGAAAATATTCAAAGGATCTTGTTTTAGTTGCGGACGTCCAGGACACCAACGTGATACATGTCGCTATAAGCAAGAATCACCTATCGAACCGCAACAGGACATACCAGGTACATCCAAAATCCCAACATGTAACCATTGCAAGAAAATTGGCCACAGCGATGTTGATTGTTGGTATAAAAACGGGAAACCTAAGAAAACGTTTTTACTTAAGAAATGACGCCAATTGAACACAACACCAATGGCAACATTATTGTGCAAAAACAGTGCTCCCTCTTTCTCTTATCTGGTTGATAGTGGTGCCGACGAATCAATAATAAAACACTCTGTAGCAAAAACATTAAATGCGGCAATTAAAACAAACCATAAGATTCGTGCTTATTCAGGATTTGGGTCACAAATTGTATACGCTATCGGTGTCTGTGATCTGATAACTGCTATGCCTACTTTGACTTTAGAAATCAGTTATGCGGTCGTTCCGGATATTGTTATTCCAGGTGACATTGACCTTATTATTGGATGGGACGTCATCAGTCGACCTTGTTTACGAATCGAGAAAAACGATTACGGGCTCGAGTTACACCATAACCTACTCAGCATTTCTAATGTACTGACTTTGAAAAGTGTAAATAAAATTTTGTTAAACCAGCCTGATTTAGAAGAAGACTTGAAAATACAAATACAAAATCTATTATTGTTTTATAAAAACAAAACTCCCGATCATATTACCACTGGTGAAATGACAATAAATTTAAAAGACACTACCCCAGTAGCGTACCGTCCTCGTAGGCTGTCGTACCAAGAAAGGCTACAGCTTAAAAAGATAATTGATGACCTTTTAAGTGCGGGAATAATTCGCGAAAGTCATTCGGAATATGCAAGGCCTATACTTCTAGTATCAAAAAAAAGTGGAGAGACTCGAATGTGCGTGGATCTTCGTGATGTCAACAAAAAGGTAGTTAAGGAGAGGTACCCATTACCTCATATTCAAGATCAGATCAATGCTCTCTGTCATGCAAAATACTTCACTACATTAGATATGAAGTCCGGCTTTTACCAAATGCAGATTGAAGAAAAATCAAGGCATATTACAGCTTTTATCACTCCAGATGGTCATTATGAGTTTAATCGTATGCCATTTGGATACGTCAATGCACCAGCGATATACCAACGTTCAATTGATAGAGCGTTAGGCAATTTAAAGGGTACAAAAGCGTTCGTTTACCTTGATGATGTACTAGTGCCTTCAATTAGTGTTGAAGATGGATTACAGAACCTAAAGGAGGTACTCGATGCATTATCAACACATGGGTTTTCCTTGAATTATGGAAAATGTAAATTTTTTGCCCAAGAGACTGAATATCTTGGAGTCATTTTAAGTGCGGGATCTGTGCGGCCCAGTGAGCGCAAAGTGGATGCGTTGAATCAAGCACCTATTCCGACGGATATTAAAAGTGTACGACAATTTATGGGACTAGCCAGCTATTTTCGCCGGTTTATTAAGGGATTTTCCGAGATAACCGCACCGATAACAGCTTTGTTACGAAAAGACTGTGTGTTTAAATGGTCTTCTGAGTGTGAAAAATCAAGACAATTTATCTTAAATAAGTTGACAAATTCGCCGGTATTACGAATCTATGATCCGAATCTACCATGTGAGTTGCATACAGATGCAAGCTCAGTAGGACTAGGAGCTGCTCTGCTTCAAAACGAAAATGGTGTAGTTCGTCCTGTTGCTTACTTTAGTCGTCGTACGACTAATTACGAGGCACGATATCATTCGTATGACTTAGAGACATTAGCTATTGTTGAAGCTGTTGAACATTTTAGAGTTTATTTGTATGGTGTACAGTTCAAGATATACACCGACTGTAATGCAGTACGCGCTACCGCTTTAAAGAAAGATTTACATCCTCGTGTCGCTCGTTGGTGGGTCAAACTACAGGATTATGATTTTTCGATTGAATATCGGCCAGGAAATAAAATGGCTCACGTGGACTACCTAAGTCGAAACCCCATAGACGATGAAAGTATTCTAAAAGTGTGTGCATTAAAAACGCTAACGGTAAATAAAATATCAAATACTAACACCTTGCGTGAATTCCAGGTAAATGATGCTTTTTGTATTGAAGTATTTAATGACCCGAAAAATAGTAATCCTGATTATACTGTTATAAACAATATTGTTGTAACTAATACGAAGACTCCAAAGTGTTATGTGCCAGTTGCCGCCCGACTCTTAACAATGCGGTTATATCATGACGAATCATCGCACATAGGATGGAATAAGTGCATCTGTAAAATGAGAGAAGATTTGTTTTGGCCAAAAATGGGACAGTGTCTAAAAAATATATTAGGAACTGCAGAGCTTGTGTTTTGGGAAAATCACACACTGGCCGTAGAGCAGGAAAGTGGCAGCATGGAGATAAACCGGACGATATTTTACATACTTGGCATATTGACCACGCCGGCCCTTTAGTTAAGTCAAATGGGGCCACCCAAATTTTAGTAGTAATCGATGCATTTTCAAAACTTTGTCGATTGATGCCAATACCAAAGAAAACATCAGAAGACTCCATAACAGCATTAATATCAATTTTCGACGAATTAGGAACACCGAAAAGAATAATTGCTGACAGAGCAGCTGCATTTACCTCGATCACGTTTAAAAACTTCTTAAGTGTGCAAAATGTGAAACTTCATCATATTGCTACGGGAGTTCCAAGAGGTAACGGTCAAGTCGAACGTCTGATGCGCACAGTATTCAATTTAATGAGAGCCACCCTGACTGCCGAAAAAGAAAAAGAATGGACTATTGCACTTCCCGCTATAGAAGATAATATAAATTCTACGATTCACTCAATAACGGGTCATGCACCTAAAGTGTTACATCATGGCACAAATCCAAGGTTATTGGCTACTCAGCAATTCTTAGGAGACGCGCCACCCAACGATAATTTTGTCGATCCCGACAAGGCCGTCAGAGAAGCACAAGTACGATTAAAAAATAGTGAGAATAAGCTGGCTCAGCAATTTAATGCTTCACGTTGTCGAGCGAGCTTGTTTACAGTTGGGGACCTTGTCGCTGTAGAAGATTCTCAGCTGGCCGGCGGAGGAAAGTTGAAACCAAAATATAGAGGGCCATATACTGTACGTGCGGTACTACCGAATGAAAGATATGCGCTGCATAAGCAAGGACGGCGAACCACCGTAGCCGCACATGAACAGCTACGTTTGTGGCCTTCAAATAAATAATAAAATGTGAATAACGCTTCGGTTACACATTGCTTTTTCGTTATGATTGATAAGTCAGTGCTTTTTGAAAGAAAGAAATGTTTACCCTACAAACAATATTTTTTTTAGATTTTATGCGAATGGTGATACTATTCAAGTTGATAATTATGATTTGTTATAATATGATTGTAGAAAAATATTGAAATACTGGCAAACCCACATTAAAAAAAAGTAATAATAATAATAAAATGATAAAATAAAATGTGTATGATAAATACACTAGTAAACAAACACACTTTCAATAGGTTGTAAAAATATTTTAGTTCATCTAAAATACCTGAATAAAATAATGGCAATCCCATTATATCTGATAAATAAGAAAAATGGCAATCCCAAAAACGATTAACACCAATAATGGCAATCCCATTATATACAGATTAATGACATAAAAATGGCAATCCCATTATGAATTGAAAAAAAAAAAAAAAAAAAAAAAGAGAGAGAGAAATAACAAAGCCAAAACAAACAACAAACAAACAGTACCAAGAAGGTACGTGGTAATAATATTTCTCAGAATACCTGGAATATTTGATAGTAGCGATGGCAATCCCATCATTGAATCATGAAATAGACTGTAATAATAGCATTATCTTGAAACACTTATGTGAAAATTTTTGTTGTTGTGTGTTGTCTGTTTTCTAAAATTTCAGAAATGGTGCGAGGACGCCCCATGATCAGAATGGCCGTGTTAGAAAGGAAGTATTATTTCTGCTTATGTCAGGAAGACCGACCAGCGCGGACAAAGCGAATAACAGGTTGTCGTCGCGCATATGTGCGCAACGGGCCACGGGCATCTACGTCTACGTCCAGACGTGGTCCAGGCAGTCGTCGATAAGAGCGAGAGAGAACGGTTTAAATGTAAAGTACTAACTCAATAAAGGGTAATTAGTGAGAATATCGGGTTGTGCCTTATTTCACCCTTACCGATTTAACATAGATACATTTACAAATAGACATCAAACATTAATTATTATTTTATTTTTGTATCTACATTATCGTTTTTAATAAGTTCATTGTCTTTCCACACTAAGTAGAACAGTTTAATAAACAAAATGTTCATATCAAAAGGACCAATGGCGAGGTACAACCAACGAGCAGTAATTCAATAATACTCAGTAGCGGCTCGTTACTTAAAAGGGCAAATAGTGTTGATATATTTGTAGGTGTCCGAAAATATTGCCAAAAATTCTTATATCTTTCAAAGGTCTTTAGAAAAACAGTGTAGAAATAATGATCATCGTAAAAGTAGGGTAGAGCAAAGAATACATCATGTGTACGTAGGTGTGTAATAATAAAACAGGGTGGTCCGTGAGTAATGGTCCAAAAGATTCTTCGCCTAAAAATATTACAATCTGATGCAACTTCTTTTGATAAAATATCGATTATACGAAAGATACAGGGTGGCAAAAGTTATGCAGTTTTAATATTTTCCAATAATTAGAGGCATACATACCGTTAACGATAAATAAGTTAATCGCACAGTTGTACCAATTTCATAGCTTTTGTGGCGCCCTCTAGAAAATACATCGAAATGGATAACATATTATGATTTTCCAGGCATTAAAGCCCCTATTTTCAAATTTTTACGTTTCTATATCCAAAATTTTCCAATTTACTGAGAAAAAACATTTTTGACATTTCAACTTTGCCACCCTTTATCTTTTTTGGAACTTTAGTTCTTTACGTCAGGTACCGGGGGTCGCGACGCAAAAGATCTGACCGTTACGTTGCTTCGTTATGTGCCTTGCTTGCGTGCGTGTCCTCTCTCCTGAGTCTCTCTCTCGTTTACGAAGCAGCGATTCATATGCTTCGGCCGGGA
>CAJUYH010006904.1:0-18884 GCA_910591685.1 Galerucella tenella
TGGAGGAAGAAGGAATTATCAAAAGAGATGATATTGCCAATGATTTGTGGAGAGATAATAGATGATTTATTTACATTTTTTTGTACACTGGCGTTTTTTTATTAGTGTATAATAAACTCTTTTATTGAATACATGATTATTCTATAGTTTTATTTAATTCATAAAAAACAAACCTTACTTTCCAAGAGGTTTGATAAAAAAAGTAATAAGAGAATAATAACACTGTCTTAAACTATACAAAAATATTTATTCAAGTTCAACATATCACCATGTCATGAAAAACAAAATCTAGAAAAATTAAACTATCACTAATATGAACAAATTATGACAAAATGAATACCATTATCTACCTAAAATAACTTATCAAAAATATTTATTCAGTCTCAACATATAGCCAAAAAAAAAAAATTAAACTACGAATACATGATGAAAAACTAAAAAAAAATCCAAGAAAATAGAATAAATTAACAACAGTTCTTAACATAAGAAACAAAATAAATAATCCAAAAATAAACCACTCAAAACATGTCTAAAAAAGTCTCCATTTTATTCATCACTACTAGATGATCTTCTTTTCCTTTTGGATTTTTTCTCCATTTTCTCAATAAGGAGCAGTATCTGCTTGTTCCTCTGCTCGTTCTGTTCCTGGAACATATTCATCATAGAAGAGAAATCTCTCGAGAAATCTTTACTTCTCATCTCCTGATTTTGTTTCTGTATCAAAACCAGTTTTTTGAGACTTTCTTGTTTCTCAGATTTTGGTCGAACAGTCCTTTTAATGACATCAAATCTATTGGGAGGTGTCACATGACGGAACCCGTCCTTATTATTATTTAGGTTGGCAGCATTGCCAACTGGCATTTTGTGACACAGTGTCAATTGTATTAATAAAGCAGTTTTCCTCATGCCGTTGACTTAACAACAAGTCTTTCATTTAACACCTTCTCCCTAAAATACAAAGTTAATGTTGAGAACATAAAGTAATATGGCGCAGTCAAATAAAAGAACCAAATAGAAGCTCTCAATGCCGTGAAGAAGCTGAGTTGAAAAACAAGAAAAAACTATTGCATATTTCGTCGATGATTTAAGATTTCGTTTTCCAAAGATGGACCGTGGAATTTCGCCCATGTGCATGAACGGTGGAAACTTGAATCAGACATGGAAATTCTGGAAACAGAAGTTTACTATGTACCTGAAAGCAACTGAAATCATCAAGAAAGACGATTCAACAAAATGTGCTCAATTATTAACGCTCATCGGAGACGAAGGTATCAGAATTTACAATACTTTTACATTTACCAATGGACAAACTGAAACATTGGAGGTATTATTGAAAAAATTTGATGACCATTTTAACCCCAAAGCAAATTTGACTTTTGAGAGGTATAAATTTTTGACATGTCGTCAAAAAGAGGGCCAAACAATTGAACAATTCATCACAGAACTCAAGAATTTATCTTTATCATGTGAGCTTGAGGAACTGAGGGAGTCTTTGGTAAGAGATCTGTTAGTTTGTGGCTTGAAATCTGACCAGTTAAGAGCACAGCTATTTGACAAAGACTGTAAGACATTGGAAGATGCTGTTAATTTTTGCATTAACAGTGAATCGACAAAAGAACAAAACCGTCAAATATCAAATGGTAATGGTGACAACTATGGCAGACAGATTAACGTAGTCCACTCAAAGTTTCGCAACAACAATCCAGCAAAGGCAAGCCCATCACACAGCAACTGGACACCAAATCCAAACAGTCCGGGATGTAAGAAATGTGGAAGAACTCATCCACCTCGGAGATGTCCAGCATATCAAGTTAAGTGTTTTCGTTGTAGGGGATTAAATCATTTCACACAATTTTGTCTAAAGTATCCTAATGCTAATCATAATTTTAATTATAGATCCTCGTTAAGAAACACACAACATAAAAACAATAAACACAAACAAATACATACACTTGAACACAATACACAAGAAAGTGATAACAATGATACTGTTAATAAATTTGTATTTTTAGATTCTGTAGAGCAAAATATAGCTATACAACCACAGTCTGGGACAATCGGGACTGTGTCTGAGGATTCCTGGGTCGAGAACATTGAGATCGATGACACCAACAACATAGCATTTAAACTGGATACAGGAGCAATGGCAAATATTATCCCTATTAAGGTATTAAAACAAATTAAATATAATATGTCAAAATTGCAAAAAACAAATGTTCAACTTAGTTCATATACAAAGCATTCCTTGCCAGTACTGGGCCAGTTATATTTAAAGTGTAAAAGTAATAAAAAGACTAGCAATTTGTTGTTTTATGCTGTAGAAATGGAATGTATTCCAATTTTAGGTCTAAAAGGTTGTTTAGAGCTTGAGCTAATAAAAAAAATACAAGCAATCGATAATAACTTTCAAAGTGATTCAAAGTTAGATAAAATTTTAAATAAGTATGAAAATATTTTCAAAGGTATAGGCTGTTTAGAGAAAGAGTATCATATAGAACTCAAACAAGACGCTGTACCATCGATTTGCACTGCTAGGAGGGTACCATTAGGTATAGAAGAAAAGCTAAAATATTCCTTAAATCAATTAGAGAAAAATAAAATTATAAAACGAGTAACGGGTAGCACGGATTGGCTTCACCCCATAGTAATAGTTAAAAAACCTGATGGAAATTTAAGAATTTGTATGGACCCTTTTAAGCTAAATATTTCTATAAAGAAACCTACTTTTCATTTACCAACCTGGGAAGAAATAAGTTCAAAGTTACATGGATCAAAATTTTTTAGCACTTTAGATGCAACCCAAGGTTTTTTGCAAGTCAAATTAGATAAGGAAAGTCAAAAACTATGTACTTTTGCTACACCTTTCGGTAGATATTCTTTTTGTCGTCTACCATATGGTCTTTCATGTTCTTCTGAGGTTTATCAGGAAAGAATGTATGAAATCTTCGGAAACATAGAAGGATGTGCAATTTTCATAGATGATTTGATAATATTCAGTGAGAGTATTTCATCTCACAATTCAATTTTAGAGAAAGTCCTTGAGACTGCTAAAAAACATAATATTCGTTTCAATAAAGAAAAATGTAAATTTTTATGCAAAAAAATAACATATATGGGACATCGAATAAGTGAACAAGGCATAGAGGTGGACAAATCTAAAATTCAAGCTATTAATGACATGCCTAGTCCTAAAAACGTAAAAGATTTACAACGTTTCTTGGGCATGGTCACATATATTGCAAGCTTTGTTGAAAATCTTTCAGAAAGAACTTCGATTCTGCGTTCTTTATTAAAAAAAGATTCTATTTTTCAATGGTTACCACAACATGAAACAGCATTTCAAAATTTGAAACTACTTTTAGTCAAAACTCCGTGTTTGAAATTTTTCGACATAAATCAAATGACAACCATTTCAGTTGATTCTTCTCAGAACGGAATGGCAGCTGTTCTCATGCAAAATGGCCGACCTTGTGCTCATGCAAGTCGAGCTTTGACTGAAACACAGTCACGTTATTCTCAAATAGAAAAAGAACTTTTGGCTTGTTGGTTTGGAGCCACTCGTTTTTATCAATATGTTTTTGGAAAAAAGTTTATAATAGAGACTGATCATAAACCTTTAATTTCTATAATTAAGAAACCATTAAATCTTTGTCCACCAAGACTTCAAAGAATGCTAATGCAATTAAGAAAGTATGATTTTGATTTGATATATAAACCGGGAAAAACATTAATCATAGCTGATACTTTAAGTCGTGCTTTCAGTCCACAAAGCAGTTTCAGTGAAAATGTAGATTTTGACATTGAATCTGAGATTTGTGCTGTTGAACTTTCTTTAAATATTACAGAAAACAAAAAGCAACAAATTCAAAAATTAACAAGTGAAGATCTTGAACTAAAAACTTTAAGAAATGTCTTAGAAAGTGGATGGCCCACGAGCATAAAATACTGTCCAGAAATTATTAAATTCTATTTTAAGTTCAAAGAAGAATTATCTTGCATAGAAGATTTGATCTTTAAAGGTCAAAAACTTCTGGTTCCCAAGGCTTTGAGGCATGAAATCCTACAAAAGCTTCACTATGAACATTTGGGTTATAAAAAAACATTGGATAAAGCTAATTTATCATTTTACTGGCCAGGAATGCGAAAGCAAATTGAGGACATCATAACATCATGTAACACTTGTCAAACTCATCAGAGATCTCAGTGTTCGGAGCCCTTGATGACTCATGACAATTTTGATGAGAAAAAATTTAATTCTCATATTTCTAGAACTCAAAGGAATCAGAAAAGACATTATGATAAAAATAAAAAATTTTTACCACCTTTAAGAGTGAATTCTTTTGTGAAGGTTCAAATAGAGCCAAATGCATCATGGCAAAATGGCCAAATTATAAAAAAATTGCCTTTTCGTTCATATATAATTAAATTAAACAATGGCTCTACTCTCAGACGTAACAGAAAGTTCATCAGGGAGTTTTGCACATCTGAAACCTGGAGTAATTCTCAAACTTCACCTCAGACAGGGACTTTCCCTGATTTGTTTTTGGAGAACAATTTTCAATTTGCAAATAGAATATTGAGGGTAGTAGAGAATGAGGATCATTCAGTAGAGAATGTAAGAGATTTATCTGTAAATAATAACAGGGAGCAGACTTCGTCATTGGAAGGGGAAAACTTTAATGACGACTCACTCCTGAGCTCTGTAAGCTGTAGTGAAAGATCGGACAATTTTGTCAGTGGCAATTCAAGCTTTTCGAGTTCCCCTGACAAAAACAACATTGTAAATAATTCTTTTGACAATTCGAAATTTGAAAGCTTTGTAAATAAAAAACTTTTAGAGGGTACTACTAACTCTGAAAATATTGACGATAACAATTTTGTTTCAAACTGGGAACTTCCTGGTACTTCTTTTGACAGTGAGAAAACTTCTCAAAATTCTGAAAAAGGGGAGGAACATCCCACTACCAGTTTTAATAAAACTAGATCGGGCAGGTTGATAAAAACTCCTGCAAAATTAGATCTTTAGTTTTAAAGATATTACAACTCAAAGCTTTCCTTAGATTGTTACTTTACATAAAGTGAAAATCATTTTTAGTTTTCATTGTCAAGGTAACTATTGAAAAATTAAATAAAATTTTTATCTGGCTAATTAACAATAGTTAGTCAAAAAACATGATAATTCACTACAGCATAAGTGTCAATTTGTTTGTAATATTTTGTAAAATTATGTGTTTGTAATTTACGTGTTTGTTTGTAATTATACTTATATATGTGTTTTTGTAATGTAACAAGCAAACTGTGATAAACGTATTTTAGCTTTGAAAAGGGGGATGTCACATGACGGAACCCGTCCTTATTATTATTTAGGTTGGCAGCATTGCCAACTGGCATTTTGTGACACAGTGTCAATTGTATTAATAAAGCAGTTTTCCTCATGCCGTTGACTTAACAACAAGTCTTTCATTTAACACCTTCTCCCTAAAATACAAAGTTAATGTTGAGAACATAAAGTAATAGGAGGTAAACTTTCACATTTTGTGATAAGAGGAGGGTTCAGAGGATTGCCCATTTTCATGTGCATTTTTAGATGGTGTTGAATCAATAACTAATATTGGTTTAGCTTTATGTTTGTAGCCAAGAAACTCTTCCAATTCATCAAAATATTTTGGCACTTTCAGATTGCCTTCCCCTGTTCTTTTTTGAGAATCCCGATATTTTATATAATGTTGATTGCAGGTTGCTGAACTTTTGCCTCACCTTTTCCTGTGCATCCACTCCCTCTCCAACGTAAAAGCCAGTTTCGTTCATTTTGTTGGCAATTTTTGTCCAAATTTCATTTTTGTGTGTTTTTTTGTCACTAAATTCTGCATCATATGATCGCCTTAGCGCCAACAGAGCAAGTGTAGCCCTGTGGTCTTCTTCAGTAGGACACTTAGGACTTTTCCACAATCTACTCTTTCCATTTATTTGGTGTGAATTTGATGTTGTGTCATGGTTCATAAGTTCTCTTCTCACTGCTGATGCATACTCTACGGCATACTCGGGATCTGAAATAATAAATAATAATGAAAATGAAAGCGGTACCAGCCAGAATTTTGTACATTAAAAATAAATAGTCAAAAAATATTTTGGTAAGACTGAGGTACTGAATTTCTAAAGGAATTAAAAGATTACCTTTCAATTTTTCGGCAGTCTCTTTATCCACTGTTAATACCAAATCGTCAATAGTCACTTCAAACATTGCAATATGATTGCAATTTTCTCTTCTATGTATAAAATAATACAAATATAAATAAAAGACAATGACAACTGACAGCTTTGAATCGCGCCAAGTGTTTTGAAACATTCCATCTACGACGTCATTGTTTCAACGCTCAAATGAAATGTTTTAAAAAAAGACACAATAATTTTAAAACAGTGGTACGCCAAAAAATAGCTTTAACTGAGACTCACCGAATTGAGATTTTAATGATGATCGGGTACGGGGATAACTGCAGAAGTCAAGTTGAAGTGGTTTTCTCCGATGACTGGACTATGTCGCAGCCAGTAGAAAATATAATCAACCGGTTGAAATATATTCACAACCGATGGAAAATATTCCCCACCGGGGGAAGACATCACAAACTAAAAGTCTTCTACCGGCTGCACCCTGCTAGAAGTTTGTCTTTGCTAGCAAAGTGCAGTTATAAAAATTTACATACAGGATTAAATACATTTTTTTACAAGTACAGAAAAATGAGAACATTGGTAAGAAAATGAGTGAAACAAATCTATTTACACAAATTACAGCGTAACATATATTTATTATAAAATTTAAAATAATAATTATCCAAAATCACCACTACTTTACCTGCCCCTACAACAACCAAGCTTGATCATCTAAATTTTAAACCCAGTTTAGAAAAACATGCAAATACCTAACAACATAATACAAGGCAAATTAAAAATTGTTAAGGCTGAAAAAAAGTTCTGTTGTTTCAAACTGAAAAAGTCGAAAATGAATATTAATTAATCTGGAACAGAAAATCAAACAAAATTTAAAAAATTCACCAAAAACTTGATAAAAAAAATGGTGGGAAAAACTTACAAGTAGCCATTTTGCATATAACAATGTTGGCATTCACGATATTTTGAAAGACCTACTGGGCAACAATTTCTGCAACAGAAAATCAAACAAAATTAAAAAATTCAACAAAAATTCGATGGAAACTATGGGACCTGTGAAAACTAGGCAATAATTTCTGGAACATAAAATCAAGCAAAATTTAAAAAATTCACCAAAAATATGATAAAAAAAATAGTGTTAGGGAAATACTCAAAAGTCGCCATTTTGCATATAACAAAGTTGGCAATCACGATATTTTGACAGAGCTTCTGGGCAACAATTTCTGGAACATAAAATCAAACAAAATTAAAAAATTCAACAAAAATCAGGATCAGGAAACCGGAGCAGCATGACTTACCCATTTCTTTTGAAAAAAAGGTACCAACTTGTAAAAGGCTGGATAGTAGTTTGTAAAGTATAGGAAATGATACAGCTCACCTATGGCAGGATATTATTGAGTGAATGTGAGCAACAACCTATAGATCTATGTCTTTTGAAAGAAGAACCTGCAAAGAAAAGTAGTATAATATACAAATAGTATTTTAAATTATTACATTGCTTACCTGGGTTTTCACTTTTCACACTGACACTACCTACTTGTAAAAAAAATGTTGGTTCGAAACAATAGGGGTATACATTTTACAAATATATAGAGATGATGCATTATAAAAATTCAATGTAGGTAGGTACTCACTTTGTTGGGATAGACATATATTTTATGTTACCTTAAACAAAAAATAGAATAATTATTGAAATGTAACTATAAAAATGATAAGTAATTTGCAAAAAGCAGTTGAGGGTTTTACAGAAATCCGTTGACCAAAAATCAACGAAATTTTTTTTTTAAAAGACATTAAAATCGAGTACATGATTTCATGATGACTCACTTCTTATATAAGTACCCTTATTTGTCATGTATATAGAAATATTTATCTGCAGTCTTTTTATATTTTGGAATATTTGGGTATTAAAAAACAATAAAATAATACAAAAATGGAATCAATTTTGAAATGCATATGAGCAAATTAAAACCAAATACACAATTGTAACATTCTTTTTTATATTAAAAATAGGTAGTTAATAATTTATATGGGATGAAAAATGAAAAGAATAATGTATTTATCTAATGCTAATAACTACCAGTAAATAAAATAAAAACCTACCCCTCTAGAAGAATGTATTAAGCTCTAATCCCTGGATTCCATATAGGTACACCATTCAAGTACACTCCAGATTCCTTGAAACAAAAAATAAAATAAATTTCAAACACCAGATACAAATAAAATTTTCATTTTATATTCCACCAAAGCAGGTTCAATAAGAGGTAGCAATATAATTCACCTCTTATATAAGAATAATTATTTGTCATAGGAATATTCACCGGCCGGCTTTTGAGTATTTTGTTATAAAAAAAACATTAAAATAGTACAAAAATGGATTATAAATGACTAAAATATCAATACTGATAATCAAATTAATTTAGAAAACCCAACTAAAAAAATGGTCTTTTAAAATTGAAAGTATAAAAAATATAAAAAAAATAAAAAAATACTCCATTAGAAGAATGTATCTAGCTCTAATCCACGCCTTCCATGTGAGTACACTTCACTTGCACTTCACTACACTTCACGATAAACGAACTCAAAAAAAAATTCAACTTTCAACCACGCACTTTGAACCGACCGAACCGAAAGTTGAACCGCTACTGAATAATGGCATCTACTAAATTTACCTATTCGTTAAATGTACTTGTTAGTCACCTGTTGAATAAGAATAGTTTATCATATCTATGATTAATATACCGATACCGGCCGTCCTATGAGTTATTAAAAAGACTTTTAGTCTTGTTCATATACTTTGTAGGTATTATAATGAAAAAGGAAAAGTAAAAAGTTACAAAAAGCGAGCAGTATAATATACATTCATAAATATAGTGAATTGTGGAGTATTCATTATTATTTTTGGAAATTATTTTTAGAAATTAAACCATAATCTTTTTTAAATAATTTAATTCAATATTTCTGGATCGTGCACTTAACTGGATCCTATTCCTAGTAGACTATAATAATGAAATGAAGAATTTTATTCCATAAGTGGTTTCCACACTGTATATTTGATATATTATATTTAATATAAACTGGTTTCCGCTAGCTTCCTTATTGCTTCACTGGAATATGTAAAATTTTTCGCTGAATCATCTTCTCATTATATTTATATATTTCCCTCAAATTCAATAATTTGAATATTCTCTTTTCAAAAAAAAATAGTCATCAGCAAGAATGAACTGAATGCTTACGTCGAAGTAGCCCTAACCACAGATAACCACAATAAGTTATAAAAAAGAAGAATACATTTCTCTATGGGGTCTGTAAGCACTAGTCTCCATGGGTAAGCAGCAAGTCTCTTCCATATAAAGTATTATTCTATGGTCTCTTCTAAATTTGACAGTTATTTAAGCGCGTTTATTATCAACAAAAAATAAGACACTCATTATGTTTACAAAAATTGTTAAATTTAAATGATAAGAAAAACTGTTAGTTCATATGTTTTCTAAAATCATTAGGATTAAATTTGTATTTGAATTTTAATAACAAGTTTTCCTAAAATAACCTCAAAATGTCGTTTTGTGTTAAAAAAATTGTTAATTTTCCTCAAGGCAGATTAGAATATATTCCTCATGGTGACAATGTAGCAGTTGATTACAATAGTAAGGACTTATCAGAATCCATTGCAACATTTGTACAAATATATTTTTTAGGTTTTCAATCAATAGGAGGTATTTTCCAGGATAATCGCTATGTGTGGCAGTCTAAAGGACCTGTTTTAGAAGTGAGAAGTACTAAAACAGGCTCTAAAGTTGGTGCTTGGATATTTGGGGGTGTACTGAAAGATTCTAATACTAGGATAATATGTGTTGAAGAAATACATAGAGCAAATGGCAGAATATCTCTATTGGCAGTAGGAATTGACTGCACCATTAGTGGTGGGATAATTTGTATTTTTGATATATTTAGTTCTAAGGTGCTAAGGACTATTCAAATCAAAGAAAAAGTAAGAAATTGTTTACATGTTTGCGTTGAATTTGTTTTGAATAATATTTATACATTTCAGATTTCATCTCTTCACATAATAGATCCTGGTATAGAAGATCTAAATTTACCAGGCCCTTTGAGAAATTTTGATGGAATCCTAGCTGCTGGAACAGACGGGGGTGAAGTTTTACTAATAGACATATGCAGGCAAATATGTGAAGAATCTTTGCATTCACTATCAAAAAAAGACGAACTGGATCCTTCACAGCTGTTTCTTTTAACTTCAAAACATATTCCAAGAATTGAACACTATAAGGAGAAGTCAGTTAGAAATGGAAATCATCTTGCAATACATCTAAATGCAGTTTTCAATAATGCAACAGAACATTTTGTTCTAAAAGGACCTAAAGGTTAGTGATTATTAAACAAAAAATCCAAAATATTGAAAAACTTTTTGCGTTGAAGGTGATGATGTAATACATGTGAATAAGGAAGAAGTGACAACCAGTGCTCTGTACTACTGTTCCCAGTTAACATCTCTTTTAGTTGGCTACAATTTCGGGGCATTCCAACTTTGGAATTTAACAACTCTTGAACTAGTCTACACATCTCCAGTATGTGATGAACATCTTGCAATCACAAATTTTGCATTGCAAGAGCCAACTGATGATCCTAGAGCTTTTTGTTACATTTGGGTCGCCTACAGTAACACCGAATTGTATCAGACTGGGCTTCCTTTTGCTGTTATGTATTCCCTATGTTATGAATCAAAAGAATACCAAGAAGGATATGGATATTTGTACCAAGATTTTCATTATTGTACAATTCGATTCCAAATGGAACTAAGCCAATTAGATGAACACAGGTAGGATCACTAGTGTCTGTATTTAGTAAAGTTGTTATAATAATAAAACATTTTGTTGGTATTAATAGGAGTGGAGTTTTGCCTAAGGGAGGCTACTTCCTAGGATTTCAACCAGTTTCAAAACTATCTACGAGCAAAGAATCATTTTCGCATTCACCAGCAGGAGATACACTAGCACTTTGTTTGGTATCTTGGGTGGTTTGGTATTCAAAATCTGATACGCAAACTTGTTGTATATTATTTGACCTCAATCAGTGGTACAAAGAACAAATGCCTAATTTCACGAAATGGAAGGACTGTTCAAACTACATACTAACTGCTAACATTAGTGATTTGATTTACTTGAATGGACAAAAAACCTCAACAATTACCAGCGTTTTATTAGAAAGTAAATCCTTATCTCAATTCATGGGAGTACAACGATTAGAAGAGCATTTTTACCCCACATCTTTAAATTTTAATCTATGGGTATTAAGAGAGTCCGATGTTATATTATTGTTAAATCAGGGATTACAAAAATCTTTGCTGTGTCAGATGGAATCAGTAGGACCGTTGTGTCTCGTAAGACCGACTGATGTTTGTAAACAAGCTCTTAGTGTTGGCTTGATGCCTTTATTTGTCGATATACATACAAATATGAGTCTATCGACAGAAACACAAAGAGAAGTAATTTTAGATGTAGCCCTAGAGCATCAGCTGATCGGATGGTTATGCAAATGCGCCTCCGAATGGGCGAATGGTAGCTTTTCCTCGGCAGGATGTTCTTTGAATTTCATTGTAACTTGGGCGTTTCAAAGAGCTATCGTTTTGAGAACGAATTGCGATAAATACTGCACTTCTTTATTCGACTACTCGCAATTGAGATTGGACAGCAATACCAGTATTTTATTGAATCATTGTACCAGACAAATCAGTGGGTTGTGTGTATTGTTTAAACATATCGTAAATAAATTATCAAGCTTTGTTGGAAGTTTGGAAGTTGTTAAAGAACAATGGAGAGCTTTGGAAACAGTTTCTACTTATTTTGAGGTAAGTTTATTTATAACGAATAGAACCTTACTATTTTCAATTGTATTGTAGGTTTTACAATGGCTCGTGAATGTTGGACTGTTACCAGAATGTCATCCTTCAACTTATCCTCGTCCTGATAATTCTGAACGCATCAGCGCACCATATCCGGTACACGAACTAAAAGAATACTACAATGAAAAGCGCGCAGAACTGCGTTTAATATGTAAAGAAACTTTCGATAATAATGACAGTCTATTATTCATTGATAATTTAATCGAGAGGAAATGTGGGGGTAGTAAATTGCAGAAATTGTGGCAAGAAGATGATGGAAATGGATTGTATCCACCTCCTTCTTTACAGAGTCTAATAAGGACGTATTTAGTAGATGGAGCTGGTATTAGCCACAAGCATTCTTTGGTCATTTATTTATTCTTGGATTTAGCTATGGCTCTAGATCAAAGCAGGTAAGTTATGTAACCATTTATATTGTAATACATTATTGTGCAATTAACACAGCCTAAAATCCATTGGAGGCAACGGATTATCATTAACCATGATATTTTTAAAGGATTCCATCCATTTCACATCCATTTATTGATAGATTTTGAGCTAACCCAACTGAACCATAAACTTTCTGTTTACGTGTATATTTATTTTAGATATTCATCAGTCGTCACCCATCTAATAAAGTTCCCGGCTGTTTTTAAAGTATCTCCTAGTATAATAAAAATAACTCAAGCTTTTTGGCAATTAGACCACGGTGATTTCACAACAGCAATGGAACAACTCCTCGACCCGTTTGTGTTGGGTGAAGATCTTCAATCGTGGCATCACACCTTAGTAATGAGATTGCTTTTGATCCACAAGCAACCAAATTTCGCTTTGTTATACATGCAGATCAGGAAACCTCCAATTACCGAAGAAAAAGATGTATTAACAGCAATCAGTTTGTTTATTGCTAATAATATGTTGGACGAAGCTTTTTATTTTAAGAAACAATATCAAAATAACAACAATACAAAGTTGTTGTCGCATTTATTCCACGAATGTAGCAAAAACGATGCTTTGCACTTGGTACTTTATAAATGTTTGAATACAGATGAAGAAAAGGGATTTTTCACTTATTTAAAGAGTGTTAAAAACCCTACCTCCGATGACTTGCAGATTTTCTACTATCTTTTAAGATCTAGATTCATAGAAGCGTTTGATACTCACGCAAATATAAGAAAAAAGTTGCCGGACAGACAAGGTTTGATAGGACAAAGTAATGCATCTAAAACCGATCAAATTGTTAAAATGTTCAAGACGCTATTGCCGGATGTTAATAAGAATTTAGTTGATTATCTGAGAAAAGAGAGAAATAATATTTGGAAAGAAGGTAAGCTCACTATTTTATTTTTCTTATCAACATGTTATTAATTAAATATAATTTTAGTGGAAAGACCCACTCCCATGTCTGTTTTTGTCCACGATTCAAATGAGCAAATCAAATATAAATCTACACTGATTCACGCAGCTTTAACCAAAGCCAAACATACTTTTAATGATTCTGTTAACCATAGTCAATATAAAGATTTATTAACAGAAGAAACGCCGTTTTTAAGAACTCCAACAATTTTCAAAAATGGGAAACGGTAAGATCAACCTTCATTTAACTTTTATTGTTTTCTACAATTACAAGTAATTAGCAATACGGCTGATTTTTTTTACATAAGTACCTTAAAGTATGTAGATTAATATAGAAAAAAAAAAGTTTACCAGTCTATCGATTTTCCAAATTAGAAAAAAAAATCGCAAAACTTTTTTTTTTATTTTTTAATATTTCGCGCTGGGAGGAAGGTAGAGAAAAATAAAAAATACCACCGTGTAGGTGGAGTGTTTTGCAATAAAAAAGTTCTCTTGCGTTTCTTTCGTCCGAGCAATGGTTTGTCCGGAAAAAATTCGGTAAACTAAGTATGTATTCCGCATCCGCGCGACTCTATTTTCTGAAGTGCGTCGAAGTACATTATAAACTATTGTACAGTTATAATGTAGATATAAATAATTGTAATGGGGCGTTTTGAAGAGGAAAGTGTCGGCTTTGAGATGGCATATTTTTTGTCATAGCACATAATCATTTTTAGTAAATTATTCATATAAAGTGTGGAAACCACTTACGAAATAAAATTCTTTATGTCATTATTTTAGAAAATTATAAAAAATGCCGAGACACGTCAACTTTTGAATTGAGTTGTGCGTTATGTAAACATAAATGTAAATGTACAGGGTGATGCACGCAAGTATGTCATAGTCGTTTTTTTTTAATGAAACACCCTGTATATTTGCATATTTTTGAAATCCTCTTAATGAACCGATTCCAACAAACTAAATAATGTATGATCAATTATGAATTATACAGGGTGAAATTTTAAAATTAATAATTTATTACACTTGAAATATTGGTACCTACTTTTTTAAATTGGCTAAATATGGATTTATCAAAAATCTAAACTAACTAATTATTAGACGTATTTGTATATTGAACAAAACCTGCTACGCCCATGAATTTTATCATAAATACCTAAAAATTGCCTAAAAACGCCAATAATTAGACTAAATCGGTAAATAATGTGGATTGTTTTAAATAGGTAAATAATGTGGATTGTTTTCTATTCTGTCAGTTGTTGATGTGTTGACAGTTTATACTGAAAAAGTAAAATCTTTGTCAAACACTCTTTCCTTGTCGACATAACAATGAAATATTTAACTGAGACTCACCGAATTGAGATTTTAATGATGATCGGGTACGGGGATAACTGCAGAAGCCAAGTTGAAGTGGCAAACTTTTTTAATCACAGGTATCCCGAATTGCCTAATATTTCACAAAGTACTGTGTCTAAAATTCATGCACAAATCAGAGAACTTGGACATGTCAAACCATTGAAAAGAAAACCACACTTCGTTGAAGATGATGTGAAAGTGGATATTTTGTTAAGTGTCGAAGAGAATCCAACTTGAAGTACACGTCAAATTGCCCGTGAAAATAATGTTAGTCATACAACTGTTCTAAGATGTCTTCATAAAGAAAAACTTCATCCCTACAAATTAACTTTTGTGCAGGAGTTAACAGAAGACGATCCAGATCGTAGAATGGATTTCTGCGAAAGATTGATGAATAAGCTGAACAGAAATGAGATAGCTCTTGGTACCATTCTTTTTTCTGACGAATCAACATTCACATTGAATGGAGAGGTAAACCGACAGAACTGTAGATATTGGTCAGCAGATAATCCTAATTGGATGCGTGAGACACATACTCAGTACCCTCAAAAGGTGAACGTTTGGTCCGGTATCATAGGCGACCATATTATTGGTCCTATATTTATAGATGGAAATTTGACAGCTGAAAAATATTTAAATATGCTTAGAAATGAAGTTATTCCTGCGTTGGCAAACTTATATCCCAACGCAATAGATCCTAGCTTACCGAATGAAAATGTTTGGTTCTAGCAAGACGGGGCAACACCCCATCATGCTTTAATGGTAAGAACTTATTTAAATGAAATATTCCCCAATAAATGGATTGGGCGAAGAGGTACTATTGAGTGGCCAGCTAGATCGCCAGACCTTACGCCGTTAGATTTTTTCTGTGGTGTTATCTCAAGAACAGAGTATATGCAACACAACCAACTAGCATTGTAGACCTCAAAGACAGGATAACTACAGAAATACGGAATGTTTCACCTCAAACTTTGAACAAAGTTAAGGAGGAGTTCTATAGGAGACTATGCTATTGCCAACAACTGGGTGGAGAACATTTTGAGCATTTATTTTAATGTATTAAAATCAAATACATCAGGTATTTTATGTATGTGTTTAATAACTGTAAAAATAAAAATTTCACCCTGTATAATTCATAATTGACCATACATTATTTAATTTGTTGGAATCGGTTCATTAAGAGGATTTCAAAAATATGCAAATATACAGGGTGTTTCATTAAAAAAACCAACACTGACTATAACATACTTTCGTGAATCACCCTGTACTTTTACATTTATGTTTACATAACGTACAACTCAATTCAAAAGTTGACGTGTCTCGGCATTTTTTATAATTTTCTAAAATAATGACAAAGAATTTAATTCCATAAGTGGTTTCCACACTGCATATTAAACACTGTAATTTTGATAAAACTGGAGTAATTTTAATGGGGTTTTCGTAGAAATGTTGGGGAAACTTCTAAGATCAAGATTATATAGCTACAAAATTAATTAATTTACATAAATGTTTGGATTCAATGATTTTTTTGTATTATAAGCGAAAATATGAATTTTTATAGATTCGGGTGGGAATTTTCTTTATTTTTTCAAAATAAAATTCGATACTCCTGTAATATAAAGATTAATATTCAACGAACAAAATGTATATAGTGAAAAGGTATAAAAGATGATTCATATATAAATTCAAGATATAATTTTACGCACACCTTTTTCCAATAAAAATATGTAAAAATTGATTTATTACCTTTTATTTATTATTTACAACCTTAACGCTTACCAAAGATTGAAAAAAAATTCTGATTGAATATTTATATTTTTTTCCGCCGTGCAGCAGAGTCGCGCGGATGCGGAACACATACTTAGTTTCTCCACCTTCCTCCCAGCGTGAAATAAAGAATTTCAAAAAAAAAGTTTATTTTTTTTTATAATTTGTGAAATCGATAGACTGGTAAACTTTTTTTTATATTAATCTACTTCAATGTAATTATAAAAAAAATTGCTAATCACTTGTACTTTTGATCTAAAATGACCCATACCGAGTGGCCTATGGTGTATTTTTACAAATCTTCTTTTCAGAGCTTTTACACCAGTTATTACTCCAAAGATAATCGATTTAAATGAAAGTGTAGATGAAATATCTGCACCGCCAAGCAAAAGGATTAGATTAACTTCAAGGACAACTCCATCTTCACCATTAAAAAATCAAAGTCATTCTCTTACTCATACACCGATCGTTAAAAGAAAAACATCCTTGCTTCACGATCACTCGCTATCACTCTCTAATGTTTGCACTCCGCAGAGTATTCTAAAGGTGAGTCTAAAAATTATCCTCTATTTGGATTAAGAGACTATAAATTTTTTTAGGTTAGACATCTTGTTCGACAAAGAGACAGTCTTACTGACGAAACATTTCAAGACGATGAAGGTGAAAATCAAATTCGAAATTTCTCTGTACAAGTGAGTTACTTTGTTTTTCATTTTTACTAAATAATAATTTCGATTTTTTAGAGCACCAGCTTACGTCTACAACCAAGAAGCTCTTTATCTCGCACCCCGAAACGACAGCACGTCCAATTTGACGAAGCAACGAGATTTTCTACATCCCTCAGTGACCAGAGCTCTAAATTATTGGACAATGCACCTTTAGAAGACAATCACAAATCTTCACTATCGAGTAAAGATATTAGCTCGATACTAAGTGTTACAGATACAGATGAGCTCAGTGAAGATGTTTTTTATTCTCCCGATAACTCTGGTGATTTAACGGATGAAAATGTCGAAAAAATTAAATCAGAAGAAACAGACAAAGTAAAAGAAGTACCTAAAGAAATGCAGGTTGAAGAGAAAAAGGTAGAGGAAGATATGGAAGTTGAAGAAAAAGATATTGCAGCTGAAGAAAGTAGGAGTAGGGTAGCAATTGGTTCACCTAGAGCAAGAAGAAGCTATAAAAGTAAGTTACATCAATGATAATATACAGAGTGTTTCATTCGGAAAGGGTATAACTTTAACTGTAGATGGGGATCACTTTGGTGCTTCCAAAAACCTATATTTAATGTTTCTTTTGCACTTCATAACCGATATACAGGGTGTTTTATACATTTATCCTATTTCTTTCGAACCTCATAACTTCCGAGTTACCCTGTAGATTATTTTGAAATTTGGTAAACGTGATAACCATTACCTAGAAACTCCATCAAAAGCATTTTTAAAAAGATAATGCAGGTCCGGCTTCACAAAAAATTTCAAAAATCGTCTTTTCCTAAAACAACGCCCTGTATTTTATTTTTTTTGAAAATTGCTTTTTATAATTGGAAAAAGTATGAAAAATCGAATCTACTTATTTCCTTTTTATTTTTCCGCAGACAATTTTACTGACAATAATTTACCGTCAAAGTAATAATTTATGCACGATTTGGGGGTTAACAATGGTATCGGAGAGTTTTATTTTTATTTTTTAGCTTGAAATGAAATCTATTCTATGCATATAGATAAGTATCCTAGAAATTCAATTGAGTTTGTATGTTTCCGAGTACAGTCCACTAAAAAATGTTATTACAGGGCCGTACTTAGAAATACTTATTCAATATGTTTCGAATATTTCTAACACCCTGTATAAGGATATGTATCTGGAAACTATGTACTTCTACATTTAGAATAACACGAGTTGTTATTCTGAAACTAGAAGTGCATAGTTTCCAGATACATATCCTCATACAGGGTGTTCGAAATATTCGAGACATATTGAATGAGTATGTCCTAAGTACGACCCTGTAATCACATTTTTTAGTGGTCTGTGCTCGTAAACATACAAACTCAATTGAATTTCTAGGATACTTATCTAGATGCATAGAATAGATTTCATTTCAAGCTAAAAAATAAAAATAAAACTCTCCGATACCATTGTTAACCCCCAAAAAGTGCATAAATTATTACTTTGACGGTAAATTTTTGGTAGTAAAATTGTCTGCGGAAAAATAAAAACGGAATGGTAGATTCAATTTTTTATACTCTTTCGAATTATAAAGAGCAATTTAAAAAAAATCTATACAGTGTGTAAAAGCCAAATGGAATAAATTCATTATTTCGGTTACTGTACATATTTATAAAAA
>CAJUYH010006905.1:0-18879 GCA_910591685.1 Galerucella tenella
TCGAGTGCATTTTTAGCTCTTCGTCCTCATGCTTTCACAGCTTCCAGGATCTTCTTGATAGTTGGTCGTTCTGGACCTAGTGGGCTTTTAAGCTTGGACCTTGCTTCGACTAAAGCAAGCTTTGTGTCTCCAGTCTTAAAGCACCTATTGGCCAATATATCCACTAAGTACTTCCAATTTGAACAAAAACCTGGATGCTCGAATTATTCAATGATCAATATCAAGTTTTTTATTTGTGGTGCTAAAGTAATCAACAAAAAAGGAAAATTTCCGTATTGAATTGTGAATATATTTTAAGCATTGAGCATCACCCTCTAAGAGATATCTTTGGGCGAACGTATGGGGGTGCAGAAGGGCCATAGAGAGTGAGAGTTGTCACGCACAGGGTTTGATTGGGCTGCTAGCTGATCGATATTAAGAGATTCACCCTCGTCTGGCTGGACCAATTCAACGTTGCCACGTTGATAATAGCATAAAATTTACTTACAAAATAATGGATGTTTGTTATTAAAATATTAATTAGATGTTGCATATTGCTTTGTAAAATATTCAATAGTTTCTTATTTGATTTGTGTTGAATACTAGAACTTTAACATTTTTAAATCCTTCCTTATGGAACTATTCAATTGGATAAGGAATAATGATTCTTCTTTTATAATATAATATAACATAATTTCCATTCTTCTTGTTTTTAAATTCGACCTCTATTGTTTTCGATGATATTATTTAAATGGTATGCAAAAAGTTTGGCAACACCGCTATACAGGTTACTGCTACTTGTACTGCATAATATGTGGAAAGCAGCATCGCCATAGAGGCAATGCCAGAGCCAACAACACCGAATAGCTATTTGCTATGCCAATCCATTTCAGTAATTGAATTTGGTTGATGCCTTTTTATTGTATTGAGCTGCTTTGGAACTTGGAACTTAGTCTATGAGTGCAGGAGTTTATATTTTTCCGTTCTTTGCTTTGGTTTGTATTTCCTTCTCGGCGATTTCGCGTGGATTTTTTCAAGATAAATCTTTTGTTATCAAAACGGTTTGATCCTTTGAAAAAAGACAAAAATTAAAAATAATTTACAAACGCACCACGAGAAGCGTTTAAACTACTGGCATTTTTATTCAAATAATTTTATCCTGATAAGTGATTTCAAGCAGCAAATATGTTAAAGACAGCTTCCTGGGTATACAAAATGTTTTTGTTGAACCACTATCCCTGAACTACCAAAATAGAAGGAACTATAATGGGCTTGTTATCAATGAAATATTTTCTCGGTTTTTCTTACGTTATTTTGTAAAACTGAATCATCAAAATAACTAGTGCAATTTTCAGCTCTTCAACTTTCCCCACTACTTAGATATCAGAGGTTGAAAATGGAGCTCCCTTAAGGGGCATCTACCAAATTCGACCTTGCACAATTATGCTTTGTATATTTTTTTGTTTCCCTACGTCCTCACGTTTAAGTTCACATAACGAAAATTTTATTAGAAATATGAAAGCTCCGCAACATGTAGGTAGCCAAGCGGTCCAAGCGGATTTTGGTTCACGTACTACTCTATAAGCTTCGTCAGTACTGAACTGGGATACCGGCGAGCGTTGTATCAACAATGGAACGGCACGCGACTACCGAAGCAGAGAGACAATGTCAGTCATAGAAGGATAGAAAAGCGAGAGATGGATTTTTATCCGATATTTTAGTGGTAGCAACCGAATTTCAATAAGGAATTGTACGGTCATAAGTAATTTGAGGATTCTGAGATTTTTATATAGTATTCATAAAGCTTCAAATTAGACTTCTTATCAATTAGTTTTTCCATTTAATCCATATTTAATTCCTTACAAGGGCTCAAACTTTGCTTAATATGTGTAATTACCTCATGATTCGTATTTTTTTCAACAAAATTTGGTTAGCATTTCAAAGTTTTTATTTGATGAGAAATCTAAGTTCAACATTAATCTACATGATATATTTTTTTCTTAATTTTCAATACATCTATTACCTCAAAATTCTTTGCCAAAAATACTTCGTCACATTGCATATTGTACATTGCTGCGTTTCACATAAGAAAGTTGATTACAGCTGCAATAACTTTAGATTTTAAAAGTGTTAGTGATTTTTGCTATTAAAGATGTACTCAGTAGATACTGGATTTATTGAAGAAGATTCTGCAAATTCACCTGAAGTCGATATCTTTATGGTGAGGAACTACTCCCAAAGAAAGCTTTGGATTTTTTTCTATCAAATAAAATATTCTATTTCGTCTGACCTATTAGTGTCTAGATAAAATGAGCTATTCGGATCTGACATACTTAAGTCTGACAAGCTAAATGTAGAAGAAGGACCGCTAGTGAAAACTCTTCGTTCATAGGTTTTCCGTCTTTTCCCATTCACGATTTCTTTGGAACGATCTCATTGCTAGTGCAGTTTCTCTTTTTAGCCATTTTCCATGTATAAAACCCCTCGCTCCCGCATTGAATCGCTTTGGAACGTACATAAGCCTTAATGCAAGCCTGAACCCCTATTTCCCGAGATATAGGTTCCATTTGTGTGATATCCATTTGATTTTCTTCCTCTGCTTTATCATCATCAGTGGCTCTATTTTCTGAGCTTAACTTGTAAAAACTGTGACCGTGGCTTTGAACTATGCATTGTTACTCTATTTTTTAGACAGTCAAACAATCTCGGTTTTAATTTAACTGTTCCACTACTCACTGTTTTAATGTATATATATTTTTCTGGTGCATTCTTGGATGTGTTCGGACAGTCGGGAATCAAATAGTAATCATTCACCACTTTTTTTCTCACTCCCTTCACAATAAAATAACGAAACAGTAGGTACAGTCAAAAGTCCAGCGTTTTTTTTTTCTTACACAAACCGATACAATATACACAATACACAGCTCTCGACTCTCGGCGTTTCAAACGTTAGATACAGCATATGCAGTGTGACGTTACAGGTAACCACACCCCGTTTTCGTTCAATCCAATTTCTTTAATTAATTTGAGGGTTTAAACGTTCGCGGAAAAATCTAAAATTTTGGGAATCTGTTTAAAATGAGTTTTAGTTTCAATTATTAACTAAAAAAATGTTTATTGATCAAGCCCATTGTCAGCTTCACAGCTAGCAGTGGAGAAATAATATTTTCCAATAAAACTAAAGCTTACATTACCGCTATTAAAACGTATGAGTGTTTTAAAATTGAATTTAAGCCAAAAAATAAAATCCCCGACTACACTATTATCAAATTAAAGGATAACTTTATTTTTCCGAGGAAATTAGTTAAGTGAAGTTATAATCTTAACATTATATTCGTCTGGAACGTAAAACAGTGAGAAATAACGGTTGGTATATGGTTATATGGAAGTGGTGAAGTTGGCTATTGGACAAAACTAATTTAATTATAGTAAAAGTTGCTACAAAGCTGGAGAACATTCATTGGATTGAAGTGCCTACATTATTACGTTAAATAAAAATTTCATGAGCTTGAGCGATATAAAAATATCATCATCTCTTAAAACGTAAATACATTATGTTCAGTATAACACTATTTTTCGCCACATCATCCTCAATCTATTCCGAATAAGTTAAAAAGCAACTCGATATAATTTTGTGGAGTTTTTGACTGCATTAGCTTCCATGATTAATGGAAGTATAAGCAACTTTTTTATTCAGTTTTCGCAGGGTTTTTCATTCAATAGTATATTAGATACTAGATACGTTAGCATAGTGTATCAGTCACGCCTGTGACAGCAAAACGATATAAATCATCATTTGATCTGCCGTTAAAGCATGTCAGGACCATAGGATCATTTATCCCTGTTTTTTAAATGATGCCGGGAAGATTTTTCACCAGCAAACTGAATTTTAGGTCAGGAATATTGGTTAAATTGTCACAATTTAAAAGATTTTGGTTATTATCTTGCTCTAAATGAATTGTCCAAGCACCTTTGCACCTTCATTTATTCCATTTGACTGTTGCACATCTGTATACGTCGAGTTAAAACTATCTGTATATGGCAAAATACTTATAGTAAAATCATGAAAATTTCTACGTTTGGGTTTTTGGATACGATCTTTTTGACTAAAATATTTTCAAAGATGGCAAATTGCAACTGCAACTGCAAGTTTGTTATTTTGAATGGAACACCCTGTATATTAGTACATTTTTGAAATCTACGTAAAATTTTAGTATAGTTTTGTCTGAGAACTTTTTTCGAAAAATGTATACTTTTTGAGTTATTGATTTTTTTGTAAAAAATTTGACCGTTGCAGACCCTTGTAAATAATTTTTTTACGAGGATACCCTTAAAGATATGAAAATGGTTTGTGTTCAGTTGCTTTTAGCAAGGTCAGACGTATTTGAAACTATGTTGAAAAATTTTTCATTTTATACAGGGTGTGTATAAAAAGTGTTCAAAGTTTAACTTCATAAATATCAGATTTCTTTATTTTCTTCAATAGAACCACTCGGTTTTTTCCATTTTAATGTATTCAGTGGTAAACAATAAGGCAAATTCATGTATACTTTCCTAATGATAACAAGGTTCGCTTATGTGTATTTTTTGATCTGGCAAAAGCGTTTGACACTGTTAGCCATTATAACCTATTACAAACCTTAGAAAAAATTGACATACGAAAAAATAGTCTACAGTTATTCACAAACTATCACTCAGAGAGAAAGCAGGTAGTAAAGATTGCCGGGCAAACGAGTGGTCAAATAAATATATCTTATGGAGTACCACAGAGAACAATTTTGGGTCCTGTCTTGTTTAATCTTTATATTATTGTTCTATTTTCTTTGCGCAGTGCAGGACATATAATTGGGTTCGCTGATGATACTGCTATTATTTATGAAGCAGATAACTGGTATCAATTGAAAATAAAAGCAGAAACTGATTTAAAACTAATAAAGGCCTGGTTTGATAATAAAATACTTACCATAAATTTTAAAAAAACTTTTCTTACCACTCTCCAACTACAACTTCCGGTGGAACCAGATAGTTTTAACTCGTCGTGGGACACCCTGTATATAAGTTAAGTAGTGACTTACCGAAGCGGTAAAGATTTTCATTGAGTAGCTTGTAAAAGTAAGACCGTCCGATTTAACGTGAATAATATGGTTTAATAAGAACGAGGTATATCTGTAAATTGAAATCTCTGTTCGTAAAGTCGAAATGAGAAAAAGTAGTGGACATTTGAAGCGAATAGAGTCTGTTGGTGGCAACAATAACGAGTAATTGGTTTCAACTTTGACCCTAGTTCACCCATAATGATGTCAGGATTTCTTTACCGCTTTCTAGACTTCTTCAGGCTTCCTTCCTTGAATTCCTTTTTTATATATTCCATTGCAAATTGTCATTCATACAACTCTTTTCAAGAAAACTTTTTATTCAATTTTTATTCTAGTTTTATAAACAAGTAAATTGGGAAAATCAGGAGGTTATTGGGAAAATATAATGCAAGAGAATAAAGTTGATAGGATGTAAATTACCTACTGGTCCAATCCTACAAACTTCCTTAAAACAATTTTCAAATAATCTGATTCTTGATCAACTTATGTTTATGGTTGGAAGATCTGACAACTTCAGTCTGTACTATACATGATCCAAAGTCTCAGTGTTGCATTAATTATTAGACAATAAAGATAAAGATGGAACAGAAACTTTGGCAGTTTTGATAATAATAAAAAACAAAAATTGTTTCGTCAAAAGAAATATAGTCGGGCCACTCTTAGTTTACTTAACAGTAACTACCAGTGAATAACATTTTCTCCACAGAAACTTGCTGCAATATCTATACATATACCTGAGTAGGTAGTGTAAAGGAATGTTAAAATTATTACTTGATAATTTTGACTTTAACAATACCAATGTCTCATCTCTCGATTTTAAAAAAACCTACTGTCTTTCCAAGATGTTGAATTTTCACCAACAAATAAAAATTTTATGTATTTTTATATATTCTTCACCTCCACCTGTCGGTAAAATAACGTTATCAACATTTGTACTTTAGTTTCACTAGGCAGAAAGGTTTATCGATAACCTACTTAGTCTATCCCTTCCCCCGGAGATGTCAGCAGTTACTTACTTATCGCGATTGCTTAGGTTATTCTACCTTATTGCTGAGACCTGGCGGTTCAAGCTTAGGATCGTCTGATGCATAGTTCAGTTAACATTGAACAGCATCGGACCCATTGAGGTATTACTATGTAGTTATTACTATTACTATGTAGTTATTGGTTCTGTATGGCCATTAGCGTTAAAATAATAAAATTAAACATAGCTAGGGTGGATAAACCATAAAGGGCTGTGGTGCTCTATTTTAGAATAATCTAAAGAAAATAGGGTATAATATTCTTCTTTCATTATGGCCTGGTCAATTAATATATAGCCACCACATGGTGTGCAAAATAAAATATTCTTTGGGAACGTGAGTAAAATTTTTTGAAAGCTTGGACAAAAAATAAATGAGCGTATAGAGGATTTTTTTTTGGACACAACTCGAAGACAAGGATTTTTACTCACCCCAACGTACAACCTTCGACCATATAGATTCCTCCGAAACCGTTGGACATAAAAAATTGAGACCCCGAAATGGGTCGCATAAAAGTTTTTCGGCTGTCAAAAAAAATACACCCCCCCTTAAAAGTTCTATCAACCATGCGGTACAAGTTTTTTTATTATTTGAGCTATCGGAATGAAACAAAAACCATTCGATTCGTAAAAATCGTACGAGTCTATAGATAGCATAAAAAGGGGGGTCAACCTGAAAAAATATACAGGTTTGGTCAAAAATGAGTAGGAGTCGAAAAAAAATTTTCTTCGAAAATTTGACCACCTAAAGGGCAGTATCGAACTTTCTTTGTCCAAAAATCCCCCCCCCACAAATTTTTTTTTGGGTTTCAAGATATCAACTCGGAACGATAATATTTTGGGAATCTTCCTCATTTGGGGCGCCTATAATGCAAAAAATTTTTTTGGACAATTGACCCCCCCCCCCAAAATCGCCCCAAGTATGACCCCGAATTGATAGTGGAAGCTTCGTATGGTGTTTTTAGGTATCAGTCGGTATGGCATATAGCTACATTAGTGAAATTTTTGACCTAACCTCAAAATTTAGCGCCACCTGTAGCGCCCTCTATATTGACATTTAATTTTTTCTAATAATGGGTTCCGATAGAGTCGAACATGAAAATTTTCAAAAAATATTAATAATAGAAGGAATCATTTAGGCCACCATGTATATATATTTTTTTGTACACGGTGTGCAAAATAAACTATTATTTGACATTTGAATATAAACTAATGAGAGGAATTCAAACTTCGAGATATTGGGAGGATTTTTATATTTATTTTTCAATACATATTTTTAGGTGTATACAGTGTGTAAAAGCCAAAAGGATTTAATTTTTTTTAAATAATTCATGCAAAATAGGCTATCATTAGGTCTATAATAGCCTGGATTTTTATGTACAAGGTGCGCTAAATAAAATATTCTTTGACAATGAATATAAAATATTAGAAGAAAGTTAAGACAGCTCTAAATAAGGTTTTTTTTAATATTCGTGTAAATTATTACAAAATTGGGTGAATTTTACCTGAAACTGTTCTATAAAATTGGGAATAATTTGGGCCACCATATATAAATATTTTTGTATACACGGTGTGCGAAATAAAATATTTTCTTACAATCCATATAAAGTAATGATAAAAGGAATAATTTTATATTTATTTATCAATTCATATTTTTATGGATACAGTGTGTAAAAACAAACGGGGTAAATAGACTCATCATTTAATTTTTTAAATAATCTAAACCAAATGGGTTATAATCTTCTTTCATTAGATCTTTAATGGCCTGGTCAATTAATAAATAGCCACCAGATATATGTATATGCTGAGCAAAATAAAATATTCTTTGACAATCCATATAAAATAATAGAAGGAATAATTTAGGCCACCATGTATACATATTTTTGTATACACAGTGTGCAAAATAAAATATTATTCGACAATTGAATATAAACTAATAAAAGGAATTCAAACTTTGAGAGATTGGAAGGATTTTTTTTAATTTATCAGTTCATAACTTTACGTATACAGTGTGTAAAAGCCAAACGGAATAAATTCATTATTTCGGCTACTTTATATTTTTATAAAAAAATACCATGTCAAATTTTAATTATAAATTGACATTCTTCAACGTGAAAATGTGATCCCTACCTTCAACCCCTTATTAATGAAAGATACAACCTCCAATTGTTTAAATGGGAATGAGCATAACAAAATTCCTTCACATTTATCTGCGCAAGACTTTTCACCTACACAAAATTTACAATTTAAAATAGGGTGACGGAGAGAGACCGCGTATTGGCTGGAAAGTTTTTATCAGGAGTTCAAAGACTGGATAAAACTCCTCAGGGGTTGAATACCGCTTATTCATAGGCTGTTTTACATACGTCTTTTACTTCTATTGGATGGATAATTTACATAAGGGTTGTTTTTTTATTGGTAGGTAGCTGTTCACCCTTTTTTATAAGGGTAAGGGTTGAATAGAAGGGTGAACAGTTAGATTGGATAAAAAAGATGCACTTTCGGTTAGTTGTGTTTGGTTAGGTTTGAATTGTGCAAGTTATTTTGAAAAATATTGTTATAATTTTATGTTATTTATTGTTAAATAAGTTTATTTATTTGATTGAAATTTTTGTCAGGTGAGTTATAGTTTTCAAAATTAAAAGTCTTTGCTTATAAATAAACTTTTTTTATTAAAAAGCAATTCCAAAGAAATTAAAAAGAAGAAAATTAAAATATTCTCTGTGCATTATCACCTCCCAAGTTTTTTGTACATACTGATGGGACCCTCTGTATATTGTGAACACAGCTTTGCAATATTTCTATAGAAAATTATCTTCAAATCCAAAATTTTGAAACATATTTTATGTATACAATATGTCCCCCTGAGTTGAAATCATATGGAAAACTTTTCTATTATTAATTTTATGAAAAAAAGAGTTATTCTTCATAAAAAGTTCTGTATCATCTAAAACCTATAATGCAGTCATCAAATATCAAATTTTATAACATTTTTCGATATTGTCAAATTTAAAGATAATTTACTCTTGAGTAAAACTCATATTTTTTTGACAAACCTGGTATACAACTAAAAAATTTAAATATTTGATGACTGCATTATAGGTTTTAGATAATGCAGAACTTTTTATGAAGAACAACCTTTCTTTCCTAAAATTATTAATAAAAAAGTTTTACATATGATTCCAACTTATTGTAAAACAAATATCTCTTTTTTTTTCTTTATTCTTGCATTAAATAGGATGACTCATAACCAGCAAAGCATTTTTCGATACAGATAGACAAATACACACACACAATTCCTCGACTCTTCTTATAACTCATAATATTTTTGCGTTTTGCAGGCAAGGAGATAGCAATGATTGCCGTGAGATCGAGCCCTTGGGAGCGGGAAAACCTGACGCGAGGGAAGAGAGCCGAAAAAAGGGCTAAGAACCAACTATCCCCTGAAAAACAGTGGAGTAACAAGTAGAATATGTCCAGAGGATTAGACAAAGTCGACTGGAATTAGATACAAGGAGATAAAATAAAAAAAACTAGATGCTACAAAATTTGGTCGAGAAAAAATAGAAAACTCAAATAAAACTTATACAATGAAATCAAAACGTTGGAAAAAGAAACATTAGATACGTGAGTAAGTGAAAGTATCTTACAGTCTAGAATTATTCTCACTTCCCGATACTCCTGTATACAAAATATCGTGGTTAAGTTTTCGCAAATTTTTTTCCAAATTGGTTCATCATCTAAGAGTGTGTCTCTAGAATTGCAGCCCAAAACTCCCGTTATTATAGTATCTACGATTTTTTGACTTAGCACGTGCATTTTCTACAAAAACTTGTTCAGAGCTTTTGAATTTTAAAATTTCCAAAATCGAAAGTGAGGTTTTATATATAGAAATCCACTAATTCAGTCTCGTAGATTCGAAAATCTCAACACCGAGAAAAATATTTTTGTGACAATCAAAATCTTATTATGTCAAATAAATATGATTTTCCATATGGCCTAACTAATATTTGATTTGTCGTTAAGAAAGGATTTGTTTCAAGTTCGGAAAGTAATATTGTGGTTGAATGAAAACATATTCATTGTCATCAATACAATGAGTTATCTATCGAAAATTACATTTATTCTTGTAAACACGGACACGGATTAAAATTACAGTATTTTTATGACAAACATGTTTGAATCATATAAAAATTAATGGTGTATATTTATGTATAAAGCTGTTTAGTAGGAAAGCAGGATAGGAATAAAAAACTTGCTGCTGAATATTTTGATCTATTAAAAAGAAAACTATACATTTTTAAAATAAATACCATACATTTATAAAATGGAAACCATACATTGTTGAAATTAAACATACCTACATGATCTAAAACATAACCAACAATGGTATCCACAAGATATAGCCTTGTCTATCCTCAAGTGTGCTCATTAATGCTTTCCCCATAGTAGTTTTTTGGAGTTCTTGGAGTAGATCTGTCAGGTTTAATTGAGAAATGTGTATGTTTGAGGTACATTTCGCTTGCTTGTTACTTCTACCTATTTGAATATAATTGTCATTTATTTCCTTACCTTCAAAGATATCTCACAATTCTTGTAATCGCCATGAGTTTAACAATTCATTCATTCTATTATTAAACTTATTTTTGTCCAGAGCACTTTAGCCACATACTTCACAAAAACAAAATAATTAGTAAAATTGCAAAAACTGATCTAATTCCACATGCAGACTCACGCCAAACGTATACAGGTGGTGACCGTTTCTGAATAATAGGGAAGGGTGGGGTGAGAATTCTTAGTTTCAAATGCCACATTATAACTGGCCTGTTGGCTCTGCCAGTGCCAAAAACTTAGAGAAAAAAAAAATGCCACATAGTTTGTAGGTTAATGTGATTTCTTACGGGTGAAAATAATTTTTTTATATCAAAATTTCCCAATATTTTCACGCTAATATGGCTTCTTAATAATAAATAAGCAATGTTAGTTTTAAACAAAGGGGGGTCAAACAAATCAGTTTATTTGTCTATAAATAACTCTTATCTCGGTGAATAAAAGACTTTAATAAATTCATTTTTTTTTTGGAATTTTGACCCCAACCTTTTGGATATTCCTATATACAAATAATTGTAGAGACGATCTTGCTAATTTTTTTACACATTTGTGTATCATTAGAGGAAGTGTATCTAATATTTCATCCCAAAACTTCCAATATTATGGCCTCTACGAGTTTTTGACTCATTTTTTGAATTTTCTTATTCCCAAAACCGAAACTAAGGTTTTTCTAACACTTTTATACATTTAAAAATATACTAATTATTAAAAATAAATTGTAAATTCATAATCTACCAACTACATATATCTAATATTTACAATTTTATGTATCTATCAAGTTTTAGTGAATCTACGCCACTGTCACTAAAGGGATTTTAATGTATACGAACGGCCTGGGAGTACATTCGTCTTTTATGGCAAAAAATAGGGGGTGCTTTCAATTGCTGCGATTGTTAAAATGCAAATGGGAAGGAAGATTGGTCGTTAGGCAGGATAAAGGTTAGTACTGTGCTTATCATTTTTCGAGATATTATTAACCTTTGGTTCGGAACATCGTAAAAAACGAAAAAATATAAATTGGGACATACAGTGATTACAAAAAGTAACGTAGGTATGAATAAGGTATGAATAAGAATAGTTATTTAACAAATGAATGTAATCGTTATTGTAGAGACGCTCTGTATAATACATCCTGTCAAATTTGGACGGGAAAAAATTGTTCTTCGAACTGTAGCACTTGTGGGAATTATATAACTTGAGTTTAGCGCGTCAGATTAGACCTCTCTCTGTCCGACTGAAATTCTAAGGAAATTTCTCCCTCGTGAATGCGAAAGCAGCTTACACAAAACTGGGGAAAACATTTTCCTTTGAAACTGAAAATGCATGGATATACACGCTTCCATACATATGTGTCCTCGATGAATTTCCTTTCCAGAGTTTTCCCCGCAGTTATTTCTGATTCAAGACACGTTTCTTTAGGGCGTCGATTTTAACATTTAAGAAAGTGCTTTCTGTCAAATATGGAAATATATTTATATATTTTTGATCTCTAGCGTCATTTTAAATTACGATTTTGTGTTTTCCTATTAGAATTCAATGAGATCTCTGGCGGAAAAAATTGTAATTACCGTAAATTCGTACTTTATTTGTTTAATTTTGTGTCAGTGACAAGTTTAAATCTGTGTTTTTCTATTTAACTCAACTGTCATTATTTCTGAATTAATATTCTTATATAATCAGATATATTATGGAAGAGGTTATGTTATTCTATTTTTTGTTTTCATTGCAGATCAAAGAGAAAATAAGTCGGTATTAAAGATTTAAAATATAACTCAATACAAACGTACCGTTTGTTTAAATCAAAATTATTTTCATTTCAACGGAAATGTTTATAGCAGTAAAGAGGGTTTGATTATGGGCAACCCTCTCAGTCCCCTATTATCAGAAATTTTCATGGATAATATAGAAAAGATAATTCATAAACACCCCCTTAGTAAAAAATTTGTTTACTGGCACCGATATGTAGATGACATTTTAGCTTGCTTCACTGGTACTACAAGACAATTAGATAACTTCATTACTCACATTAACTCAATACATAAAAATATCAAATTTACAGTAGAAATTGAACAAAATAAATCCATAAACTTTCTAGATCTTACAATTTCAAATATAAATAATAGACATGACTTTTCTATATTTCACAAACCATCACTTACAGACATTACAATTCATAATAGTTCAGTCCACCCAATCAGTCATAAATTAGCAGCTTTCAATAGTATGATATATAGACTTTTAACAGTTCCATTGAATATTGACAATTACAATAAAGATCTAAATATAATAAAACAAATAGCGGTTAATAATAATTATGATCCAAATTTAATTGACATCATAAATAAAAAGATACGAAAACATACTCTAGAACAAGCTGATAAAAACAAAAATAACCAATTTAAAAGCTTAACTAACTTTGGAATA
This sequence comes from Galerucella tenella, assembly GCA_910591685.1. Lineage (NCBI taxonomy): Eukaryota > Metazoa > Arthropoda > Insecta > Coleoptera > Chrysomelidae > Galerucella > Galerucella tenella. Next base: position 13,132 of record CAJUYH010006905.1, read on the forward strand.
CCATCCTTAAAAATAAAATCATTTTTAGAAACTTTAGACTTGAATATTTGCTTCAAAACTGACAACAATTTATCCACATTCATTAAAAACAACAAATCCAAATCTTCAAAACTAAATAAATCAGGAGTTTATAAATTGAAATGTGGTAATGACGACTGTGATAAAATTTATATAGGTAGAACTTTTAGGAATTTTAAAACTAGAATTTCAGAACACAAACGTAGTTATGACAACCAAAAATCAGATTCCAACAATTCAAATCATTTATTAGCAAACCAACACTCTTTCGATTCAAATTTCGAAATTTTGCATAAAGAAGCTAAATCCTTCAAATTAAATCTTTTAGAAGCCCTAGAGATAAATAAAAACAAATATTCAGATAATCTTCTTAACGACCAACTTGATATTAACAATTCTCCCTTATTAAACCTGTAGGATTGTTGTGAATGAGTTTCCAGGTAAACTTGTTAACTACTTTAGTTAATCCCATATTTAGACAAATTCATTTCATTTCCTTGTAAATAGATTATAATTTTATTGTTAAATATCCGTATAATTTAGTATTAAGGCATTGTATAAATTGAAAATTTCTCATTATACCTCCATTCGTTTGAAAAAGCTACTGTGTTAGCGAAACGCGTCACAACTTTAAGTTTAAATATAATGTAGATTTAACAAAATAAAATTGTTTGATTTCATAAGTCAAAATTTAGTTTAACAACACAAAATACTAAAGCACAATCAAAGAAAAAGCAAAAATTTTACAAAACACACACTCTAAAAATAACTAAAACAGCAAAATAAAACCACTTGAATATCAAAGGGTTTATACGGCAGCTGATTTGTTTCACTCGTTGCTAAGATGACATTGACATTTCAGAGCGCCATCTATCGAATTCTACTTTTCCCAATACAGCATCTGTTCTTATTTTTCTTGTCTTACAGTTTCTTCTGATCAAATTAGGTTATCTTACTTTCATAATGCAGAATTGAAAATTGAGTACTGAAAGAATATGAATTAACTGAGTTAAAAACACGAACTCCGGTTTATATTTTTCGAGAAATCGGATAAAATACACCTTTAAGCATTAAAAATAATATTACCATTACAAATTAAGCAAAACTGCAACTTCTGTCATTAAGTATTCCGAACTTTTTCCGTATCTTATTAATATTTTTCCTACCGTTAAATATTTATGTGCAAATGGTAAAATCGCGACTCCATTTTACCGTAAATTACGTTTTAGCGTCAAGAATATAAATCTTGTTGCTTATGCAGTTGATCTGATGATTTAGCTTTCTTTTCAAATTCCATTCGTCGACGGAGAATATTCATAAACTGGTTAGTATAGTCGACCGCAAAAAATATAGAATACGAATGTTCTGCTTATAATGCTATGTAGATTTTTAAGGAGTGTCAACAAACTTGCTCTTCGACAGGTTAACTATTTGAAAATTATCCCATTTGCAATTATTTCATACACAAGATGTTTCTGCAATACTATTCGTCTAATATTATTGACACATTTAATATCTTGATTTTCTTGAATAAACATTTTATTTGCCGTTTGCTTTATCTCTTTCAGCAAAAGATTATCATTATATAGGATGGTAAAGTGACTAAGCAGATGAACTAGAAAATGGATCATCGAAAAACGTTTGTAGTATCAGTATCAGTTAATGTCCCGTTAGGATCCCTGTTAAAACTCTTAGCGCAGTTTTACTTTGACTTTTGCATTCATTTGATCTCAACAGGTTGTAGTCACCCAGGAGAGTCTTTGATTGTATAAGCCCTACTAGATCTTTCCAATGGTCAGATCTTCTCTTTTTCACGGCTTTACCTATTTCTTCCAATATTACATTGGGACTAATTCCGGAAAAGAGTTCAGGCCCCCAGAAAGGTATTTCAGTCCCCTCTTTGCTATAGTTCATCTGCTATTTCATTTCCTTCTATTCCAGTGTGTCCTGGAATCCTTAATAAGGTGACTATATTGTTCTCGCCTAGTTCATTGAGTTTGTCTAGGCATTCCCACACCATTTTGGAACTGATTACACAAGAGCTCAGTGCTTTAATGGCTGCTTGACTATCCGACATACTTACATAGAATTATGTGCCAATATTAATATTATCCTTAAAAGAATAATAATGAGTGGGGCAAATTTAAACCAATAAATAAAACATTTATTAGTTTATATTGCATTATTTGCTGAAGATCTTAGCGCAAAATACTTGCTTTAAAATGGTGACAACGAAACACTCTGAATCGGATGTCGTTGTGACATGGACGATAGAGCTTTTCTCTAATGTGACTTTGAGGTTTAAATTACATTGAACATTAGTGAAAATACGAACGTTCCCTCACGTTCAGTCAATATTTATTATTTTTTTAAGAACGGTGTATCAGATTTCAACTAATTCACAAATTATGCTATACAGAGTTGCCTCTGAGTCTCACCAAATGGAAAGTTCTTATTTCGTTCATTAAAACCATAGATATATTTTCACAATTTGCTTTTAACTCTTCACTTTCCTACATCAATAATACATAACATTACTTCGTATATTAGTAAAATATTACTTTCATGTTCGCTGGTATGGATCCAAATTAAATAGTTTTAATTGACAAATTATTATTATGATTATTCCAATGGTAAAGATTGTGCGGCGCTGAAATTGCGTTTTTAAGCAGCACATTCGTTTGCTGCTTATACACCGAATCTGGAACTACCTACTTGAACTTCATTAATTTAGTTCAAGTCTTGTTGTTTTCTTTATCTTGATATGACAACCATTGTAATTCTCATGACTTGTATGTATATACCGTATTATTATAAATAACCATAACTAGCTGTTTTTATTAAAATTAATCTTGGCGTTAAACATTTTAATATACAGTTTGTCTTAAATTAATTCTTACTTTTCACTTTTGAAAATTTATGTTGCGCTAGAATGGAGGTTTCTTATTCCGTTCTTTCTACCCAAGTGATCTTTTAGGCTGCAAAAACTCTCAGTACAGTCTTACGCTCTAACTCATGCTTTATGTTAATCTACATGTCGGATATAGTCAAGCAGCCATTAAGGCATGCAGATTTTGTGGAATGGAAGCAGAAACCTCCATCCACATACTTTCCAACTGCACAGCACTTCAGAATCCTAGAACACAGCACCTACTAGTGTCTGAGACTCTCATCAGAAACTGAGTAGAAGTAAGGGGGCACAATGAATGTCACCCCACAATAAATACATACATACATGTGTAAGTATCGATCAAATTCAATTTTCTCGGTAAATAATCTGATAAAAAAAGATCGAGAATACTCCCAGCCATTTTACCGTTAACTTATTTAATATCTTTTATGAAGTCTTCGTTGTATTCGTAATGTTTTAAAAACAAGTTATTATTATTATTGCATTATATTAACTAGAATTGAATACTGGACATACATCGTCTACTCAGAGTACTTCTTTTATTTCTTTCATTTTTAATGGAAACAACTGCATGGAACTGAACAAGTAAAAATAGTCGCAAATCGCAATGTCAACTGTTTCAACAGATCTTTGTTATTTTTTGTGGATTTTTATTTAAATGATTGGCACTATTTTTTACACAGTTCAAATAACTATAAAATCTCCAATAATTGTTTGACTTGTCAAATAGGTAGAGAAATATGGAGGCAACTTTTTATACATATATTACAAATAATGTAATTTTATCCAATTTATAGCACATAAACCCAAATTCTAGTTTCACTAGAAACTACAATTTATATTACTTTACATTTTCCTCAAATTTGCCCTTTGCTTATAAAAAAACTAAATATGGAAGGTCAGTGTTATGCATGTAGAAATGTGAACATTCCTATAATCCTTTTTTATTATTAAATTATATTACAGAGTAAACCAGAAAATCCTTTCAAGATAGCCAGATTTATGGACAGAGGAAACGTAAAATGCATCAGTGATTTGATGGAAAACAATAAAAAGAAGAGACGTTATTCCATATTGAAGCTAATGAAATGGAAAGTTTTTATTTTAACAGCAGATATAGAAACTATAAAAACGTAATTCAACTTATTGGTACCTTTATTTAAAGTTGGTATTGTATTTTTTTGAAATTAAATTAAATTTACAATGACAAAGTAGATATATTATAACTTGCTTGAGATATTTTGGGTAAATATGGGAAAAGGGGCATTTAAGTATTAAATATAGTTCCCAAATTTTTGGACTTTAGCTTTAACTTTGTCTCTTTAGCTTCAATGTTACTTAGTCTGCGTACTTTCTATGTTTCTGAATTGAATGACTTAAAAAAATGATTAAATTGTCCCTTTAAAGTGAAATGTTGAGCTACGAGACGAAAATTAAGCTCTATACAATTATATAACATTTTCTTTTCTCCACAATCTATATCTGTAGAGTAGGGGGAGTGAGTGTAGGCCACATGTTACCCATTGTACATCCTCCCGAGGAGTTGTCCTCCTAGGTCATCGTCTATCCTGTCTTTCCCATGTCTTTCCTTTATATCGGCAGGTGTAGGCCAAGACTCACCGAACACACACTCTCTTATTGACGATAACTCCGGACACTCGCTTAAGACATGTCTGACAGTTTCATCTTCCTGTGCCCCATAGTATGGAGGTGTTTTTTTGGTTGACAGTGACAAATTTTTGATATTTGATGACTGTATTATGGGTCTTAGATGATGCAGAACTTTTAATGAAGAATAACTTTTCTTCCTAAAATTAATAATAAAAAAGTTTTCCATGTGATTCCAACTTAGGGGGACATATTGTATATTAAAAATTTCCCAAGTTCATTAACAGTATTGGAAATTCAGAAGCGTAAAACCAACACGAAACTGTGAGAAGAAATGGAATCTTCAAGCTTTGTGATCAATCGGTGATTTTCGAGAAAGAGAGAAAAAAAAATCCAAATCATTACAATTAAAAAATTAACCACAATTTCATGTACTTCAATAGGATGATAAATACGAAACCGCAAGACGATTTGATGGTTAAATACCATGAATAAACCATCAGTTCATCTGTGTAATAGATTAATGTTATAAGAACCGGACTCTGAAAGAAAAACATTTAATTGTTAATTTAGATTAAATTATTTTTATAACATTGATATTTATTTGTTTATAAACACACTTGTTACAGTAATACATGTATTTAAAGCAAAAAAAGACATTTTTACAAATAGTAGATTATATTTTAAGTCGGGGTAAGTCTGGTACTGCATTTAAAGCTAATAAATAAAGAAAAACAACAAGAACTGATTTAAAATGCACGATTTGTGACATAAATACCGATTAATTTCATCCTAACTAGTTTTTAGAAAATACAACTCGAGTCCAAGTGCTTTGATTCTTCAAGTGATTTGATTCTTCATTATTGTAATGAGATCATTACCTCCGTTCTTAATTGTTAAAAAAAAACGTTGATTTAGAAAAAAATCTACTTCCTCAAACTTAAAATACAGATTATCAATACCATCACCAGTCGATTAAAAAATAATATACAGTTGGACCAGAAATCAAAGACTCGGAAAGTCTGGAAAAAATCACAAGCATCTTTCAAGAGGAATTAACCTCAGAGGCAACTTTGTTATAGTATGTACAAAAAGTACGAGGAGTAATAAACCCTAATTAAGTATGCAAAACCTTTACAGGGAGCACCATGAAATTTTTGATATATCTCTTACTTTAAATTACATTTCTTCCGTAAATCTAAAAACTAGGT
>CAJUYH010006906.1:0-18878 GCA_910591685.1 Galerucella tenella
TATCTTTTGAAATGTGTCTGTTTTATTGTGTATAAAATCACCTCCAGTCAAAGTAACTTTGTCGCTCTAGACCACCAATAATGTCAAATTCTGACATATAGTTTTAAACTTCTACTTTCTAGTCGGACGACCCATACAGAGTTGCTTCTGGTTTGTGTTCATACGATTATAAAACTATGACATTGCTGATTTTTGATATTTTTGAGAGATTCTTTGATTTTAGAGGTTGAATTCACACCCACTATGACCAGCACGATGCAAGGCAACGAACTGGCAAAACCTAACGATTTCAACAAAGCTCCAACTGGGTGGATTAATACAGTACCTCTTTCAACCAGCAGTACTACTTTAAGCAGAAGATCTGCTAAATCTACCAAACGGATACCTGTTGCTGATAATTTCGTTAAATGTTATTTAAAGAAGAGAAATCTGATACTGGAATTATTGGTGAGATATGAAAGATTGCGTAACTTATAGGTTGTTAAGCCCCCCAAAAAATGAAATGTATATTAAGTATTTAGCGCCCATTCATTTTATGAAATATGGCATCAGCGCCTTTTAGTGCTGCCAGATGTAACATAATTATCGAATTGTAACATAATTTTATCCCAAACTAAAGTTGAAATTTCACTTGTACCATAATCGATAACTGTAACATAATTTTACTGAGGCATAAAATAATGTTTTAAAAATGTTTTAAATAAAACGCAAATCTATATTTCTTAAGTAAAACTAAAATAACATGGGACATAAATATCATCACAGCGATGTAAAACGGCGAATGCTATAACTTTGAAGCTACTTGTCAGATATAAAGGCAATGTCTTCTTCAGTTTATAAGTATTATTCTATGATGTCTTCAAATAATACCTATTTATCAAAAGGACGATGAAGACGATGTCGAAGTTTGCTTTAAATAGGTTTTTTTTATTTTTATGATTTTTTTCACTGTGATGTTACGTTGAGTTAATGTTTATAAGAGTAGATGAGTAGAATGTATGTTTTTGTTTCTTTTTTTATATATTTTATTACATAATTTATGTTTTTAAGTTTTTATATTTTACCAAAAACAATTTATTATTAATAAAATAAATTTTAAAAAAATCCGTGCCTAGTATTTTCTTACTAGGGCCCTTATTTTAAATTATTTTGTGTGTAACATAATTTTCTGAAAAATAATTTTGTCAACGCTGCTCGATAATTTCTTACCTCACCTCTGGCAGCACTGGCGCCTTTGTTCTATGAAGTTTAGTTTCGCCATGAATGTTGACATGGGTGCATGTGTGCTATTTCCTTATTGTTGAAACTTGAAAATAAATCAATATATACAGTCCATAATCTAATTATTACAACCAAAACATAGGTTTTAAGTTGATTCTAATTGTTTGTTGTAATCAAATATCATAAAACAAATAATTGAGAATTAAAAAATTAAAATAAAACATAATAGATACCATATGCAAAAGAATGCAACAATGAAAATAGGCAAGCTGCGAAGACTTGCTTTTCTCAATATTGCAGGGTACATAAGAAGTACACCAAGTACACCTCGTGATAATGGGAGAAACAAGGATGGTGTTATTTTGGCAGTAAAATAACCTGAGCAACAAAACAGACCAGGACACATATCCATTGAGGACATCGTGAGTGATGCCATTTTAGATATGAAAACTGATCATATGATATAGCCACTAAACTTCTCCCCTGCCCTAATATGATGTAGAGATACCTCACAGAAAGGACTGGCAAGACCCAAGCAGACTAAAGTTACCCCAAGGAGACCTGGTATACAGACAGATCAAAGACTGAGGAAGGGACAGAAGCAGGGGTATATAGTAAAATAAATAATACATGATATTTTGTCCCGCTACATGCCTCTGTATGTCAGGCGGAGATTTGTGCTATCCTAAAATGTGTCATAGGACTTACAAATATTAACTGACCTCCAGTCAGCCCTTGCAAGTGTCATTTAAGTTTTAACTGAACTGGTGCAAATGGCCCTAAATTAACATTTATCTAAAATCAATTTACATTTTTAATTGCGTTGCGTTGCAGGCTGTGGAGATCGAATTTCTTATAGTCTGGCACAATCCAACTCTTAGACCTGAAATTCAAATGGCTGGTGAAGAAAATGTTGCGTTTTGGAGAGCGAAAACCATTACCGAAAAACAGTGGCACGATTATACACGATTGGCTTGGGACATATCACCTGTTTTAGCCGTTTTCTTACCTACAAGGTAACTTTCATACATTTTTTTAGACAAAATTTCTTTAAAAAAATGTCAAGATTTCCTATTCCCCCCCGACTGTAAGGAAATATTTGTTAATGTTCTACATACATTATTGAAAGCACATTGTTTATAAAGATTTATTTTTATCTGCTTAAATTATCGTGTGAATTTATAAAGGTATCAAAGTTTGCAATAGTCAAAGTTTGTTTGAAGCTAAAATATAGAATAGTTTTCGGGCAAAGTCAGCAATCTATATTATATACTTTGGCAAGTTTATCTAAAGCCGTGAAAGGAATGCAGACGAAAATATTCGATATTGCCACGTTTAACTATGAAAAAGCTAAAGTGCTAAGTATGTAGTGATAATAATTAGAAAAGGGACTTCTTATTATTAACAATATTAACAAAATGATTAAACGTCAATTCTTTAATGTGCTTGTTTCCTTGGATTTTTTCTATTAACATTATTTTTTCAAGTTATGAATATTAAAAGATGAGCACTTTTCCAAATTTGTTATGGGCTCTTCAAGCTCTGGCAGCGTTGTACGAAAACCATAATTTTTATAGAAAGCTGACTTCTTATTGTCAATCGCGTGCGTGTGTTCTTCCCTCTCACTTCGTCAATTGATTGATATTGATTTATCCAGTGGCGTTGGTATTGTCAGTGACCTTTGTATTTTCAATTTTACTTGGTAAAATAGGTACCGTACGCCATTTGTACGTTTATGATAGATATGCGCCATGTTTCCTCGCCTCTTACCGATGCCCCGTAGCTTCAGATAAACTTGCCAAACTATACCTGAGAATATTGAAATGTTCATGTAGATTGACAAAAGATTTCGGATTTTATTGATGATATTCATAGTAAATTTCCAATAACACAGAATTTTTCTTACAGATTTAGAATGAACGATGCTATAATAACTGAGATAAAGAACTTGGTACAAATGAACCCAACAACAGTAGCTCATGTGGCTGAAGCTTTACAATATTTGGTCACAACTGAAGCTATTTTAAACGATAGTCCTAAGTTGGTAAATATGCTTACTTGGGCTCGTATTTCCCCAATACAGGTAAGATAATTTCGGCAATGAAATATTTTTCAAGATCAAGCAATTAAAATTATATTCAAGTAGAAAATTATAGTATATAAGACTTTCTATGACAGCTGTCATGTGTCATTGATAGTTATTTATTGCAATAATTGTATTTAATAAAAATTCCAGACTACTAATAGAATAGAACATTTATAGAATTTTGTGTAGACCTAGTGTTCCTTCGTAACTCAATGAGCAGCAATATAATAAAGAAAAAAAAAACTTACCGATTTTGCTTAGACGATCTTATATATTTACATTTTTTCTTACCCAAGGTTAATGAGGAAAAAGTCAGGATAAAACAAGGATAAAAAGATTGGGCAATGTTCAGTAGAATTGTAAACTCCTGATTTCGCTCAAAACAAAGATTTATACAGATTTTGTCACAATTTTAACGGTTTTACCATGGAAGTTTTTTTTTTGTTCCCGATAAACAACTAAACAATATCTCCGGTTTGATATTTTAATACTACTACTCTATTAAAATCCATTAAAGGTTCGATTCGATTTCATTTTACTAAAAAATGCGGTGTTGCCAATAATTTCTTTAATTTAAACAATAGGCGTAAACACCTAGGTTGAAATAAATAACAGTTCATGTTTATTTGCAGGCATTGGCATTCTTCAGTCGACAATTTCCATCGCATCCAATATCAGCACAGTATGCAGTAAGGGTGCTTAGCTCCTATCCAGCTGACGCTGTATTATTTTACATTCCACAACTTGTACAAGCTCTAAGACATGATAAGGTAAGTTACTCTAAATTTATTAATTTTGTATACCATCCGAATCGATTGAAAATAAGGTTGATGGAGCTACCAAGAGTTCTTGAATAAAATAATATGGAAAGTAACGGTTATGCGACATTTTCTCCATCTTTATGTTTTGGCTTTTGCACCGTCCGTCAATGTGCTACGTCACGGTGTAGTGAAAATCAGAGCGTTTTCTTCCTTCGCTGTCCCTTTCTTTTGGATGAAGTGTTAATTGTTCTTACTCTTTTGTCTGAGTCTATTTTTTTGGGCAGAGTGGAAATGGGGTAAGCGCGTTGAACGAATTTGAACTATGTAACGAACCAACGAACGACTGGACAAAGCAAGGTTATGTTTCTAGAGCTCCCAAGTGTTTTTGAATAGCATAATAAGAAAAGTAACGGTTATGCGACATTTTCTCCATCTTTATATTTTTGCTTGTGCACCGTCCGTCAATGTGCTACGTCCATAGCTACGTCACGGTGAAGTGAGAATCAGAACGTTTTCTTTCTTCACTGTCTCTTTCTTTTGAATGGAGTGTTTGTCTTTCTTACTCTTTTGTCTGAGTCTGAAGGGGTTGATATTTTTTGGGCAGAGTGGAAATGGAGTAAGCGCGTTGAACGACGAGAGCTTATTTTCCTGAGAGATTCCTCCCACCATGTCAAATTTAGTAGTTGAGGTGCGCATGCCTCCAAGCAGCCTTTAACCTTCTATTCGATGTGACTGAATGTGAGCTGATTGGCGCAGTTGGTAGAGTGTTGAGCTTACAACTCAGAGGTCGTAGGTTCGGGTTTGGGCCTGGGTTTTCTTGTTTTTTTTTTTAGTTTTTTATTTCTTATTTTCTAATATTTACTTCAATATTGTTATGTTACTACTAAATTTGGCAACGTTGGAATCTGTCGGGAAAATAAGCTCTCGTCGTTGAACGAACTAACGAACGAATTTGAACTATGTAACGAACCAACGAACGATTGAAGAAAGCAAGGTTATGAAGTAAAAAAAAGGGTTTTGTAAAGTTTTAGGTTTTGTTAGTTCGAAATATTAAATATGGGAAACAAGAAGACAGTATTTGACAAAGAGTGGCCAGAAATATTTGGCGAAATAACCGAAAACCATTTTGAAGGAAAATGTCAACTTTGCAACAAAAGTTTTTCTGTGAGTAACGTGGGAAGGAAGGCTCTGATTATTCTAATCCGATTTTGTTTTCTTTGTAATTTTGGAATGCATTTTTTCACAAAACGTTTTTTTTATATATATGTGTATAGTAATATGAAGGTTCTAGATATTTTGTCTTATTTTTTTGTGGCTGGAAAACTTGGAAAGCCAGGGAATTTTTTTTGAGCTGGAGAAGCCGAACCCTGAGTTATCCAAAATCCTTATTAAGTGGATCTTCCTCTTGGTACACTACTGACAAAAGAGGTCCAATTGAAATGGTGAATTATTTGTTGATATTTTTGAAATGATTTCTTCTCTCCAACCAATATTATGATTATTTATTTTTTTAGATGGGCTATGTGAATGAATTTATAAAATACATTGCAAAAAAATCACAAATTGTCGCCCACCAACTAATATGGAACATGAAGACCAACATGTTTATAGACGAAGATATGCAACAGAAAGACCGTAAGCTGTCTAAATTTTATTTATTTTTTCCTCTACTCATTTTGCTATTTACCTGTAACTTTTTTTTTCTTTTTTTAGCTACTATATATGAAATTTTAGAATCTCTAGTAGGTAATATTGTTAGCGAACTTTCCGGTCCAGCGAAACTATTTTACGAACGAGAATTCGACTTTTTCGATAAAATTACCAACATTTCCGGAGAAATTCGTCCATTCCCTAAAGGTATCGAGCGAAAGAGAGCTTGTCTAGAAGCTCTAAGTAAAATAAAGGTAAATACAACCACATCTGTATTTAATTCATAACACCGGTCAACGAAAAAAATACGTTTCCTTGGGTTTCTGTTCTCATGCTTAAATTCTGATTCTGATATACAACAATAAGTATAATTTAATTCATTTCATAAGCAAAATATGGCAGCACTTTGATTAACCCGAAACAAACTGTATTATTATTTGTAAGAGGTACAGTAGTGAATGTTAACTTGTTTATTACAGCTGTAACAACTATATTTATTTACAATTGTCATGTAACGGGTACGATTTTACACTATTTTCAGTGTCATAATGACGTATATTACCGCACTAGTGCGTTTTTGAATACATTACCGCACTAGTGCGATAATAAGAATCTAGAAACAACCAAAATTAAATATTTAAAATAACAATGGAAGCTGCATTTTCAATTTCCGAAAAGGGATGTCTTCGCTTGAACTTATTTTTATAGATTTTTGTTCATTCAACTTTGAAAATTTGATGACATAACTAATTAATTTTATTTCCACAGCCTTGTTTGTCTTTGTTGCTATGGTCACAGAATATGATACACAGTACCTTATGTTTGCAGTCAATATTATTAAAAATACGTTGGATTGAATTTTTTTTTAAATTTTATAATATAGGTACTGTTAATATTAATAATAAACAGTTGTAGATAAAATTTTGTACGTAACACGTGTGATAGGAATTATTAATGCACTTACGTAATTACACGACTCGGCCTATGGCCTCGTCGTGCAAACTTCATATGCGTGCGTTAATAATGTCCATATCCCACTAATTACGTAAATAATTACTATTGTGTGTTACTCAGTTCAAAAATGGCATCAAGACAGTGTAAAAATTATGTTGATTCATTCTGTTTTATTTGCGGTGAATTTATTAAAGCTAGAAGTGAAAAATTCGCCTTATCAACAAATTTGAAACTTTGCGAAGCCTATTTCAACCTGAAAATCAGTTATCAAAATAAAAATTGGGTACCTCACTTCGCCTGCGGGTTTAATACGAGAGAGCTCAATGCTCATTCGAGCATAAAAGAAATACGAAGAATATTCACTTTTAGACATTAATTTCTTGTTATTTTACATCTATATGTTATTGCTTATCACAAATCTTCAATAAAAAAGACTCTTGTATCCGAAAAAATGTTTTCTACTCATAATTTGCAGTGGAAGTGTAAAAAAAATATAAAAATGAGTAATTTTTGCCGAAAAATTGAAAAATCGCTCTAGTTTCTACAAAAGCAAACTTTAATCGAAAAAAAAAGTCTCTCCTTATTTTTGTCGTAGGAGAAACCAAAATTTAACATGTAGCAGTCAGACCCAAAAATCGTGTTGACCGGTGAATGTCATGTCATATCGTTCCTATAACAATCACATGCTACATTTTTTGGTTTTGTTACTATACCACAAAAACTTTATTTTCTTAAAAAAAATGATTGTAATACCCAATGACATGCAATTTTTTTAGGTTCAATCTGGATGTTACTTACCGAGTAACCCAGAAGCTATGGTAATTGATATCGACTACAAAAGTGGTACTCCCATGCAAAGTGCGGCTAAAGCACCGTACTTGGCTAGATTTAAGGTTACCAGATGTGGTATAAACGAATTAGAAAGTATAGCAATGGCTGTATCAACAAATCAGGTATGGAATCTAATAAATTCTAATTAAATGTGTAATGAATGATTTTTTTAGACAAGGGATCAAAGTATTGGTCCTGAATTATGGCAGGCCGCAATATTTAAAGTCGGAGATGATGTTAGACAGGATATGTTAGCGTTGCAAGTTATTGGAATATTTAAAAATATATTTCAAACTGTCGGGTTAGAATTGTACTTGTTTCCATATAGAGTGGTGGCTACGGCACCCGGGGTAAGTTATTTAGTGTTTTTTTATATTCTCGGACTGGAATATCCTTCCTTTTCAATATATTGATATGTTGGACAAGATATTAACTATCAGAAATCTACTATACCTTGTTTTTAAACTAAAAGGAGTGATATGAATTTAATTTGGCATTTCTGCAGCCCAGTGCTTGTTTAAATTGCCGCCCGTTTCACACAGCACTTTTGATACAACTGTCAGTTTTGTGTTTATGTGAAAATATTATAACCTCAATCTTTATTAGGTACATATTTTTCACGTTTGTTGTTTTATTTTTAACTAATTATTATACTCCAACTAACTTGAGTGCTATTTTTATTATTTAATCAGTTTGATAAACAAAATCTATGCTTGTTTTTTCTTGTTGATAATATAAATTTCCAAGTAAAATTTTATTATTGTAAATATTTCTACATCAAGTTTTACTCACATTACAGTACATTATTATGGTATTTCTCGATATCAAAACTTCTGTTGACTTCTAGTTCGTGCTCAAATGTGAATAGAGAATAATTTAAACATACAGTAGCTTTTTTGTAGGTACATATTTATATCATCCAATTTGACATGAATTACTTATGATAACCTTACATTTTGTTCACAATAATGTGACAATTGGTTACAACTTTCGCCATGGCATGTGGCCAATGATGATTCAAATTGTAGATTTGCATTGATCCCTCATTGGACACGACACATATGTCACATAATTGTCAATTAGTTCGAAAAGTCTGGAGACTACTATTTCGGAACACCTTCTTTATCTAGTAACTTTTAGTGGTGTAAGTGAGATTTCTTAAAATGCTCGTCCTAGTTCAAAAACAAGATATAGGAAGATATCAAATTTTAACAAAAGTAAGAAATAACCAAAATTGATAAGCACTCTGTATCTCGGCTGTTAATGGTCAAACCTTCAATCATTAAATAGACTCGATGAATACTGAACACAATATGTAGCCAACTTCTCGCAGTTCAGAAATTGTATTCCTGTCAAACGATGTACTGTAAATACTACTTCACAGCAAATCACCATTTTATAAATACTAAACTTATTTTCAGTGTGGTGTGATAGAATGTGTTCCGAATGCAAAATCGAGAGATCAGTTAGGCAGACAAACGGATATAGGAATGTATGAATACTTCTTGAAAAAATATGGCGATGAGAGTACCAGAGACTTCCAGAACGCCAGAAGAAACTTCATAATATCAATGGCTGCGTACAGTGTTATCGGATTCTTACTACAAATTAAAGATAGACACAACGGAAATATTATGTTGGACACTGATGGTCATATCATACACATCGGTAAGTTTAGAACAATGTCATTGTTTTGAATTATGATGGTTATTTTTAGACTTTGGATTTATGTTTGAATCCTCCCCTGGTGGAAATCTTGGATTCGAACCAGATATTAAATTGACAGATGAAATGGTAATGATTATGGGAGGTAAAATGGAGGCTGTTCCTTTCAAGTGGTTTTCCGATCTTTGTGTTCAAGCATACCTTGCAGTAAGGTAACTCTATTTTACCATTTGGTTTTTACAATCTATTTGATACAAAATTGTATTTATTTTCAGACCTCAATGTGAAGCAATCATATCCTTGGTGTCTTTAATGTTAGACACTGGCCTTCCGTGTTTTAGGGGGCAAACTATTAAACTACTTCGCGGTCGGTTTAGCCCTGGGGTTACCGATAAAGAAGCTGCAAATTATATGTTGCAGATAATCAGAAATAGTTTCCTTAATTTCAGGACGCGTACTTATGACATGATACAGTATTATCAAAACCAAATTCCATATTAGTTTTATTATTGTGCAGAAATTTATAGGTAATAACGTAAGTATTAAGACTAAATTGAAAGTTTGCTTTAAATAACGACAAAGAACAGGAAATCTTGTACGGTATACACACCGCGAATGTCAGTTTTCGATTCAGTGCGAGTATTCGGGGGGTTAGATAATTGCCAATCAAATTCCATAAAATCATAGCAATAAATAGTTGGGTTAAAAAAAATAAAGATACAAACACTGAAAATTGAATAAATACATCAAACTTGACAGAGTACAAAACAGAATTATTCTAATAATTTTCTAGGTAATTATAATTAGAATTAGCACTACTCAGATAATATTTATTAAAAAGAAATTATTATATAAAATTGAATGGATGGTTTTAAATCAAATCGAATTAATTTCGCACCGTACTAGATATATTACACAAAATTACACAGGGGAACACTGATTCTGTGGCATGGGTCAATTTTTAGGTGTTTTTGGTCTATTTGTTGATTTGACTCTTCTTTTTGAAAATTGAACGGTTAAAACGAAAACATTTTGTAATGTGGATTGAGTATAACATTGGATCGCAGCGATCCACACATTCTACAACAAGTTGTGGCTTTGATTCTTCAATCTCGTACTAATAGTCTAGGAGGAATCGGCGCACCGAAAACTATTCCACCTCAATTTTTTTATGCGATTCTCTTAAAATTGCCCTACTGATGATATAAATGCATGTTGCCATGGGGCAACCCGGTGTCATATTGTTTAAACCGAAATTGTTTAAACAATTGCAAGGAATTGTTATTTTTCGACCGGACAATTTTTTTTTATATTCTTTATTGAAATACCAATAAAAAAGGTCCAGGACTTTTCACAATAAAGTTGATATTTCCAAGGATATGAATTTATTAAGGTTCGAAAAATCTCAAATTTGGGTACTTTCGACCCATGAAAAAATACAGGGTGTTTTCAAATGACACCTACAACGTTTGCATGTAGATACCTCTCGTAAAATTGGACAAAATGATGTAAGGATTGAGGGGTCCAGCCTCTTTACTTTTCCAATTACAGGATGTTAAAGTTTTAAAAAATTGAATGTTTTAATTTGATAACTTCAAAATGGATGAATAAATTGATTTGACGTAGTTTTTAAATGTAAAAGGGCATATTTTGATGAAAAAATATATTTCAATTTTTGATTCAGTGGTGTACATTTGAAAGAATATGTTACCTTTCTTCTCCCATTTTTTATGCCACTGACATTTGAAGCAATTTTCATTCAATTTTGTATTCCTCAATGGTTTTCACGTGAAAAACGAATAACCTTTACGTATCAAAAAATTTGTAGTTTTCAAGATATTTAATGATTCATGATCATCATCACATTCATCTAAAACATTCGGAGGAGATTATTGATAATACTTGTCCAAACTTGTGATTTTATTAACAAAAGAATTAAGCAGTTAACAAATTACAAGGGATATCCAAAACTTTGTCCATTTACATTTATACACAGTTTGCAACGTTTTCTCATTGAAAATCGCATACCTTGGGAAGACTGGCGATTGCCGGAAATGTAGCTGCATGGATTCTTTCTATTTTTGGGACAAATATTTTCAACAATCTTCTCCGAATGTTTTAGATGCATTGCTGTTTCATAAATTAGTTCCTGTTACATATTCCAACCATAAGTACTGGGTAGTTATTGAAAAAAATACAAGAAATTTTTTTTTCAATTAATTATTAAAAAGTGATCTTGCAGACTTCATGAAATCATTACTTAAATATCTTGAAAACTACAAATTTTTTGATACGTAAAGGTTATTCGTTTTTCACGTGAAAACCATTGAGGAATACAAAATTGGATAAAAATTGTTTCAGAGTCAGTGGCGTAAAAAATGGGAGGGGAAAGGTAACATATTTTTCCAAATGTACACCACTGAATCAAAAATTGAAAAATATTTTTTCATCAAAATATGCCCTTTTACATTTAAAAAGAACCTACCAAATATCAAATCAATTTATTCATCCATTTTAAAGTTATCGAATTAAAACATTCAATTTTTCAAAACTTTAACACCCTGTAATTCGAAAAGTAAAGAGGCTGGACCCCTCAATCCTTATATAATTTTGTCCAATTTTACGAGAGGTATCTACATGCAAACGTTGTAGGTGTCATTTGAAAACACCCTGTATTTTTTCATGGGTCGAAAGTACCCAAATTTGAGATTTTTCGAACCTTCAAAAATTCATATCTTTGGAAATATCAACTTTATTGTGAAAAGTCCTGGGATCTTTTTTATTGGTATTCCAATGAAGAATATAAAAAACATTTTTCCGGTTGAAAAATAACAATTCCTTGCAATTGTTTAAACAATATGACACCGGGTTGCCCTATAGCAACATGCATTTATATCATCAGTAGGGCAATTTGAAGAGGATCGCATAAAAAAATTAAGGTGGAATAGTTTTCGATACTCATGCGCCGATTCCTCCTAGAATATAACATTTTCCCTAACAATTAAAGTACATTATGTTGTGTATCTAAATTGGTCCCATCAAATTATGCCACAGAAATAGAAATAGTTCTTCTGTATTATTTGTGTAAATGGTCGAGTAATAATGCTGTGATGGATAGAGATAATTCTTTGCATATAATATTCTGGATGTAAACTCGTTCGTTCTTAGATTGTGCAATTAAAAAGATTCTATTTTTTAACATTATTAATACCAGATGATATCTAAATGTGGTGTTCTATTGTACATTTAAGGGGTTAGGTGGAATTTGTTTATAATTAGGTGCATGGTTGATTAACAGATATTTTGATAATTCACGAACTATCAAAAATTATTTTTTATTTAGTTAAATAAATTAGTTACTTCCATTAGCCATAGCGATACTTATCATTCTGCATTTTTTAACTACTTTATAGCAAGTCTTAATCATTTTTATTTACCAAAATTCTACTTAAATGAGAAACTTTCTTTTTTTTTAATCAATAATAACTTAGTAAGCCTAGTTAAGTTTCGCACTGTTTAAAATCATTTCAAGTGACCTCCAAAGTGCGAAACTGGTCGACATTATGCAGTATGATTTCGTTCAACTGTCCACCTACCTTATCGCATGGTCGCTGTACTGAGATCATACTGTCTGATGTCACAAGCAATAGCAGTTCGTTAAGTCTGCTTTACAGTTCTTGCAACATGCAATATTCTTGTTCGAAAGGTTGCCCAGTAGAGGATAATCTGGCAAGTCTTGCCATTTTAAGCACTTGTCAAAGAATAAACACAACAACAAGAAGTGAAACCCGACGATTGCTAACTCTGGCATACACTGAGAATCATAATAAATGTTCATAGCTTTACTCGAATCACACTGCGAAAAAATATTTTAGCATAAAATTGTGTTTTATCAAATGTATTACGTAATATATAGGTATTTTTCCATCAATAGCACTTTTCCTTGACACACGTGAAATAGATCATTTAAAAAAATAATTTCAATCTACAAGCAAACTTTAATCTAATTTGGGTCTGTAAAGACCATAAGGAATAGGTCCATTTATTCTAATTTGGTAGAAATAGGTCCACATGTGATCATATGACATATAACGACTAATTAAAAACATGACGTCTGTGGACACGGTTTTAAGCGAAGTTTTGCTTCTTGTTTTTGGTGTATTATTTGCTCTTGTCCCATTGCAGCTTGCATGCAATTCTGGGGGAAAAGTTGGTAATTTTTTGTTACCGACAATACTAAACTTGACTGTATACTTTCAAACGCAACATAAATAGGTAAGTATCAATAATTTGAATACGGATAGTATATCAACAATAATTGTGAAGTGTAAAATAATTGCAAAAAAGACATTGCAAGAATAATTGCGAACTGTAAAGCTGTTTTTTATTTAAAAAAATAGTTTTGTTGATGATAAATGTTATTAAGCAATATATACTTATAAATTATAGCACATTTTTGCTATTTAAAACTCTAAAACTATCACTTTTCGATGACCAATCAGGCGCTACCTCAGCTCTTAGTCTACTTAGTGTTTTCCATAAAGTAATTTTTAATAACTATTACAATACTAATATTCTTCCGTAGGCGTCCCTTATAACTGCATTTAATTAAATTATGTTGAACTAATCGGGGATTTATGACATTCCACATCTTCATGCGAATAACTAACAAATTTAAGTCGTAACTCGTATTTAAACTGTGATATTTGAGTGAAAATTAAACCTATTAAGAAAATAAGCATTATTTTTGCCTTGTCTTGCCTATCGCTCTTGTACCAGTCCTAACTAATCGGTACCTGAAGCAGCAGACAAATACCCTATGTAAAGTATTTACTTGTAAAAATAAGATTTAACCAACTTCTAAAATACAAGGTACGACTAAAAATAAGAAAAACAACATTTGATACTCACACAATGTTTAAAACTAATTTGATTTAGAAGAGTAACCAAATAATATATTGCCTGAAGTATACTAAAATCCAGATGCATTTGTTTACCATCACTTTCCACAAATCATGTTATTGGAAAGTATAAATAATAATCCAAAAACGTCTATGCCATGGCCAGGATTGTGTGTTACTCAACTAGTTTGTTCAATCTTGAACTTGTAGGGTAATTCTTTCTTTTTTTGTAGAATGTTCAAAACTTGTTTTAAACAGAACATGTTGTTTGTTGTTTTTCTTATAAAACTTCTTAAATCTGCATTTTTATTTACTTTTTTATTTGCTTTCTTGTATTATACTTTTCCAGTTTTTTTATTATGTACCTACATTACAGTTATATAACATGTTTAATGTAAATAAATAATTTATTATTGTTCACTATATTGGTTATTCTGCTAATACCGTTTTTTTAGGAAATATGAGGATTTCTATTAACATCTTTTAATACATTTAAAGTTTATTTTTCTGCAAATGTACTACTGTTGAACTATATACAATTTTAATGGATCCAGAAGTAAAGGCCGATACATAAACTTGACATTTAATGCACATCTTATTGAACAAAATTGAAATACATAAATGAATTATAATTGTTTAATTGGCATTGAAGGCCAAATCTCCCACTCTTTGGTTATTAAATATCTCAATCCAATATCCGTCAGGGTCTGCAATAAAAGCTAAGCCTCTCATTTTTCCATCGTCTGGTTTTTTAATAAATTTAACACCAAGTTGCTCAAATCGTTCACAAGCTTTATAAACATCTGGTACCATTACTCCAATATGTCCTAAAATAAAACATAGTAAGAACATCCTTCAACTTCCATCATAAGTCAAGATTAAAATTCAAATACAAGCACTCACCAAATCCCTTGGGTTCTTGATTGCCATTATGTGGCTTATAACTATCATCATTTTCGGTTCCCCAATTACTTAAAAAAATCTAATGTATTTGCTTTGCCAAACAATACATTCTTGCAAACTTACTGTGTAAGCTCTATTGTAGCCTTTCTTCCAAATGTCCAGCTAATTCGCTCTTTGGAACTCAATCCTTCTGGAAGATCCTTTGGTTCTTCGTATCCCAAAAAATATAATGAAAATTTCATACTTGGGAAATCTACTTTGGTCAAGAGTTGCATTCCTAAGATTTCAGTATAGAATGGTATTGATAATCGTGGGTCTTTAATTCGATAACATGTCTGTTGCATAATAAATTCCTACAACAGAACGAAAAAATATAGAAGTATTTTAAATGGAAAAATGCATACCTTTGACGATTCTGGAGCAGGTTTACACAGTTTTAAAATTTCCTCATTGGAAAATGGTACATTTTGTGAGTCACCCATTATTTTGAATTTAAAATTTGACAGCTAACAATTATTTGAGTTTTAAATGAGGCAAGTCCACGTTACCTTAGATGACCTACAAAAATGGCAGGATTAAGTAGTTTGTTGTAAAAATTTCAAATGATTTAAATAATTAAATTACTTCATTTGTGATAATCGAGGTACTCTTATAATGATACCAAAACAGCTTCACATATGTCACATGCAAGAAAGAATCGCCTATTGAAACTATTTTTTGTATGAAGCATAAAGTGATGGTTGAAAAAATATTTTTTTGGATTTTACTCTGGAAATTCTAAATAAACAAATTTTTCGATGGATAATCTTCAAACTAGGTGAGTATTATCGATTTTTTTAAAAATAATTGCAGGATATATTTGTTTAAAAAACGAAATCTAAAGGCAACGAATAAAACTTAGACCTATTTTATCAATTGACAAAACCTATATCTAACTCCAACACTACATCAGCAAAGTTTATTGGATTTTTCAGTAGCACAGCTTTAACTTGACCTTGACTTTAAGAGATTATTTTCATGCTTTCTGAATAAAGAATATTTTCTGTATATTCCTTGTAGAGTATTCATTATTGTTTTTGTGAACTATTTTGGGAAATAGGGGCTTCATTAATTTGTAACAGTGAAAAAGACACTAACATTTCTGGATACCAGTGTAATAAAAAAAACTGTTGAAGTTCCCTCAAATGAGGCCTTTAAATCCTGCACTAATACAGTGATAATTTTTCAATTTATTCTATTGATATGTTATTTTAATTTTGATATAGGTACCTAATTAGATTCCGGACCTACTATTACCTTGAAAAACGAAAATATAAAAAATATTTATTTACTTATATTAAACAAAATGCTTACCAATTGAAAGTAATTCTCAAAAAGTTTCTTCTATTCTATTCACCATTCAAAAGAAATTTTTATCCAATAAATTAATAAGAAGCAATTTATATCATACATAACACATAACCTACTTACATGTGATACTCGCCCTAATGAATATGTAAACAAGCATTCTTTGTAGCTCCTTTTGCGCTGAACTGAACGTGCATTGATGCATGTTTGGTTGCATACCTATTAGAGAGGCAACTTTCTAATAGATGGCAGCATCGAACAGTAGTTGTATTGAGTCAAGGATGTTAAATGAGAATTCTCATCGAACATCCTTGGTATTGAGTGACCTCTCATCACACTGATAGGTGCGTTCTTTTTGACTGCTTGGCTCACTTCAGTTGACGTAATCTGAAATTGGCATTAGCTTCTACTGAAGTTAATCTATGACTGATACCACCGCATAGCACTTGCATCATCGGTTGATACGAGCGGAAAAAATCGCAGCTCGATTTGTAGTGAGTAAATCAAAAGAGCGCGAGCATTGCCGAGGTGATTTGAGATTTCAGTCAAAAAGAACGCACCTATTGATGAATATTTGGTTGCATACCTATTAGAGAGGTAACTTTCTGATAGATGGCAGATGACATTTCTGGAAATTGTCATTATTTTTTAAGTTTAGACCATGTTTAGACGGATATTCCCACTTACAAAGCGCTCTATGGCTTGTTGCCTCTATATGTAGTATCTCTATGGTTATACATGCCTACATGTTGCGGTGAATCGAATAGTGGTGCGATTTAGAGGCGCGTCGATAGGTATGCGGTAGAAAAGTAGGGAAACGTGACATTTACATTATTAAGTGAGTGAAATGTAGATGGTGCCACTCTGATTGCACATGTGGTTACCTATTTTTCTACCTTAGAGCTAGTTCCTACACGCATCGCAAGATCGCTTTACAATTGATTGATTGGTCCCGCTCCTCCAGTCAGAGTTGTACCGTTTATGTTGAAATGCCAATAGCACTTGTCAGGCTCAACAGCCTTTCCACGTTGTCCTTCCCGGAGAAATCCTCCCTGTTTCTTCATCTTCCATGCACAACGGAGAGATAGCTTCATTCCCATATATGCAGATTGGATCCAACGCAACATGTAGGTATAGTTAAAATAATACCCTTCTTGGTGTGCGTCATCGATTGTTAATGTCTTTCTAACACATTACGTAGGAAGAAATGGAAAAAAAGGCAGGTCTGTGATTAATCCTAATCAAAATATCACAATAATGAACCGTTTAAATGTATTACAAACGTTAACCCTAATCTTTGACTTACAAAAATTTGATTGGTTGATGTTTAGATTACGCTCAAGATCAACCTATCAATCGAGAGCTTAAAATACTATGAAGGCGTTACTTTCGTAGCGGCAATAAGTCTTACGTCTTTTTCTACTGTCACACTGACAGTTCTTGACAGGTCTGTACTTTGTTGTTTACGGTCAATTATTATTTATGAAAAGTGAATATTAATCTTATTGTTTTATTTATATGAATAATACAAAAATATGCATGAATACACGGAAAAACATCAGTATTTTGAAAGTTCTCAAGTATTTTCAGTTAGAAAAAGAAGCTGGTAATTATTAAAATTGCATAGCCTTTCCGAATTTGGCTAAATACAATACTGATGATCTCATTTATCAAATTTAAGGTTAGCTATATGTCAAAATAGCATATAAAGTAAACGACATGCCGAGAACCCGGATATACGTCACAATCGATGACGCACACCAAGAAGGGTATTATTTTAACTATATGTGTAACTATCAATTTTAGATAATTGTTGCTTTCGTTTATTTGGGCTTCAAGCACTTGTGCGTGACGCCTAAGTCGTCACGACTTTTGAGCAAATCGAACACGATTTTTTAGGATCCTCAAAACCACCTGACATGTGCCAATGCCAATAAATTTCCTGTGTTGTTAGAAGAACAGCTTTCAATTATAATGTTTTTGATAATAAAATTTTGCATACACAGATATTTTTAGTAAGGTTTAAATCGTATTAAATCGTAATCGGCACAATTTTAACCTTCAAATAAACGTCAAACCGGACAAACGTCAAATTTAATGTCCTTGGCTTGAAGCTCATACTTTTCGGTATGTGCTTGAGGGGCAAGGGGAAGGTAAGACTAGGCGTCACCCCGGTAATAAACGAACGGAATTCAGTCACTACGAGCTGCTATTAGCTGCCAAAAGTAAATAATCGAAAACGCTTAATGTAAGCTCGTTGTAAAATTACGTGTTAATCCGTATTTTTAATAAGTTTATTTTATTATTTTATTTTTATTCACATTTTCGTGTACACTCGAAATCTTGCAAAAATCCCATTAAGAGAAATTCTATGCATTAACAAATTAGTTCGCAGTTTTTTCGTTAGATGGCGCCGCTTCTGATTCCCAGAAAAAACAGCGCCATCTATGAAAAAACCAACGAACTAAAAAAATTAGCTCGTAGGTTTTTTAATAGATAGCGCCACTTCTGCGTGAATCCCGGAAAAAAGCAGCGCCATCTATGGAAAAAAACAATGAA
>CAJUYH010006907.1:0-18876 GCA_910591685.1 Galerucella tenella
ATAATATTTTGTCGTGCATATATGACACTTTAATTTAATTGATCCAAATAAATTTTACTTGATACAACGATTCTTTTTTTTCCGTGTACAAATTTGTTATTGTTACATATTTAAGGAATTTATTGAACTTTTTAGAAGCAAATAACTCGATAACCGATTGAGTTACACGAATCAAAGAAGAGTTACTTTTTTTTGTGGAATTTAACGCTTTTCAATATTTTTTTATTATTTTAGTTGTAAGTTTAGCCCAAAAAAAGTTTACTTTGATTTAATTAACACAAACAAGTGTAACTAGCGCCCTCTATTAGCAATGTTAAATTAGAGTGCAAATTATGATTCCTCATGCATGCCAAATAACGTAGAATTGCCAATTTTCAAAGAGAAATTGTGATTCAATGATAACAGTCATGCTTTTAAGAGTTGTACATTGCATCAATGAATTTTGTTCTTATAACTAATGTACTTCGATCTTAAATTTATGAAACCTTTTTTTCATAACTTAATGATTCATAATTCATATTATTTAGGATTACTGTTTATAAACTAATGATTTTTGTACAGAAAATTAATGAAAAGTTCATTGTATTAAAGAAATTAGGGTTTATGAACGCCGTTCATTAATATTATGTACAACAATTTTTTGAGTGTATGCCAAAAAACGTAGAATTGCCAATTTTCAAAGAGAAATTGTGAAAACATGAAAAATTATTGCAAAAAAGGTAGAACGTGTCGCGAGACACACGGTAGGAACTTTAGTTCCTTTTAAGCAAAAAGTATGTAATACATTTGACGTTATAGATAAACAATTTGCAAACACTCGGTGGCCGAGTAGTAAGCAAACCAGACTCTCACGCGGTAGACCCGGGTTCGATTCCCCGTGAAGATGTTTTTTTTTATCGTTTATCTTATTTTTAAATAATTATTCTGCTTGATATTAATAATGACAACAGGTAGACGTTTGAAATATTTAGCAGAATATTCATTATTATAGATAATGGTACGGTACCCTTCATGAGGGAGTCCGACTAGCAACATCTACTTATAACAGCATCGTATATTTAAAAAAGGAAACCGTAGCATTATACAAATTGGACATTCAAGAACTAATCGTTTACCACAAAATTAGTGGAAACATAAAATTGAATTGTTAAATTTATAGAAATTCTTATTTTCTAGATTTTTTCTTAAGTGGGTCGTAGAAAAAATATGCTGCTCGACTCGTGTGGATTGCCCATATCGCACTTGAACGATTGAGCACTCCGCCTACGGCGTCGTGCTCAAACTTCGTCCTCGTGCGATATGGCCATCATATCCACAATAGTTGCACAAACTACTATTTCTTTCAAAATATGCCCTTTTACATTTAAAAACAACCTGCCAAATGTCAAATCAATTTATCCATCCATTTTAAAGTTATCGAATTGAAACATTCAAGTTTTCAAAATTTCAACACCCTGTATTTCGAAAAGTAAATGTGCTACACTCCTTAATCGCGCAAAAAAATTATGGAAATAATAGTAAAAATTTATCCGAACAAATTCAAGTAGATCACCAGCACTGCGAATACCAGCTTTGCATAGAATTTTAATATAGCATCAGTGGTTCAGTGGTAGAATGCTCGCATTCCACGCGGGCGACCCGGGTTCGAATCCCGACCGGAGCTTCGTAAACGAGAGAGAGACTAAGGAGAGAGCACAAGCACGAAAGCAAGGGACATAACGAAGCAACGTAACATAACGTAGCGTAACGGACAGAAAATAAAACAATGCCGATAATATATCGAATATAGGGAAATACATATATACAGGGTGCGGCATTAGAGCGAGGAAGTCCAATTACTCACTTGTCATGAGAGATACGAAAAAACTTTATTTAGATAGAAGCTGAGATCATATTTTAAGAATATATAATGTACTTATATTGGCAGGATGAACCACACTCAACTTTTTTTAAATAGAACTCCCTGTATATTTCCAAAATTTTTTTTCTTCTCGATTTTCTTGTTTCTAATGTTATACGGGGTAGGTAATTCAAAAGATATAATCACTTTTTTAATAATTTCCTAGTAACATCAACACCCTGTAACGTACAATATTGTATAGATTTGATAGCAAGAAACCTATTTACGTTCAAATATTTTTGATATAGTTCACTATCGTCCAAAATTATTAACAAAGCGCGATATTCGTTTTTATATACAGGATTAGTCATAGCTCGGAATGATATTTACTGGATTTTCTTAAATGGAACACCTTGTATTTTAGTATCGTAATGAAATGGTATTGCATGGCACTTTATCATTTCTTGAGAATTCCCTATACCCAATTGACTTTGACTTTGAGTTATTGATTGAATTTTCTTGGAAGATGGATGGGAAGGAGTTATTGATGATAGATACTTTCAGCCGAACATTATTTGAAACAAATCTTACTTAGGTGAAATTTCATTAGTGGAAATATAAAACCAAAAATAATTTTCAAAATAATCTAGTCTGATCCATAACTGATTAATATTAGGTGAATTACCGAAATACATAAGCCGGTCAGTGTCGTACCTATACCACAAAAATTATTCAGACAAAGAAAAACGCCAACAGACGCCTCTGTACACAAAGCATTTATATGTCTTGCAAGAGCTGTAGCGGGAAGTTTCATTGAAAATAAGTGCGCATGGGGGCGGGCTCGCCATCACGTTTGGCGCTTGCAGTACTCACATTTTTGTTATAACATTTTTCCATTTCTATTTTTTTCCTTCATATCTTCTTTAGTTGTAGGAGGTGTTTTATATCTTACCTATTATATAGCCCCAGAAAAAAAAGTGTAGCTAGTTAGGTAATTGGACTTCCTCGCTGAACCCTGTATATAAGGAAATATTAGTCATGTTTGGTACTATTACGATGTATTCTAGACTCCTATGCCCGTATTTATAAACAGGACTCAAGGCTGAGCACGGTCTTGAGAATTCCTTTATGACACTTTTTCTATGTAAAATGTGTCAAAAACTAATGACAAAGAAATACTCAGCCTTGAGTCTTGTTTATAAATACGGACACTAATGAAATGTACTATTAACTACCTTTTACCCCTATAAAGTTAGCAGAGCCACTTGCAAATAAATCGATGAAACCTATTCCAATAATTGTCGAGAATTTGTCGTGAACGTAAAAAATTTGTCGCGCTCTTAGTTTTTTTTATAGGGGGTGGCACTGCTAACTTAATATTAAGTTAGCAGTGCCACCCATAAATAAATATCAAAAAGCATCGAAATTATTACGAATAATTGTCGAAATCCATCTGACGTAAAAAAAACGCAAAAAATCTATTCCTTCTAGCATATATATACCTTTTTCTTGGAAATTCCTGGTTTTTGAAGAAGTTTCGTATTTTTGACAACAGCGCAAAAGTATAATGACATTTTACGTGTTCTCCATATCATTATTGACGAATATAAATTTTTTTAAGCAACTTCCTATATTCCAGAAGCAAAAAAATTATGTTTCAAAGCTGAATGATAGAACACACTTATGTAGTACACTTATGTAACTTTGTTGATTTATTATTTTTTCAATAAGAATTTATCTGAACAATTATTGTCAAATGACCAAAACGTGTTTGTCGTGGGGTTTTCTCCTATGTATGCACCGTGTGATGTAATGAAAGAAATATTCCGATTTTTCAGTAATACCCACTTGTAACTTGGTTAAATATGATTTTTTTCATCCAAAAATGTACTGAACAATTGTCGAATGACCCAAATGTAATTGTCGTGACCACAGAACAAATGTCGCGCTCTTAATTTTTTTTATATGGGGTGGCTCTGCTAACTTAATATTAAGTTATCAGTGCCACCCATAAATATCAAAAAGCATCAAAATTGTTACGAATAATTGTCGAGTAGTTGTCGAAATCCATCTGACGTGAAAAAAACGCAAAAAATCTATTCCTTCTAGCATATAAATACCTTTTTCTTGGATATTCCTGGAAGGAAGTTGCTTGAAAAAATTTATATCCGTCAATAATGATATGGAGAACACGTAAAATGTCATTATACTTATGCGCTGTTGCCAAGAACACAAAATTTCTCCAAAAGCCAAGAATTTCCAAGAAAAAGGTATATACATATACCTATGCTAGAAGGAATAGATTTTTTGCTTTTTTTTACGTCAGATGGATTTCGACAATTATTCGTAATAATTTTGATGCTTTTTGATATTTATTTATGGGTGGCACTGCTAACTTAATATTAAGTTAGCAGAGCCACCCCCTATAAAAAAAACTAAGGGCGCGACAAATTTTTTACGTTCACGACAAATTCTCGACAATTATTGGAATAGGTTTCATCGATTTTTTTGCAATTGGCTCTGCTAACTTTATAGGGGTCTACCTTTTCGAGAACCCTTTCCAATTTTCTAGTACTTTCTAATTAAAATCCGAATTAAAACAAAAATCAGCTTGTGTGTATTATCTGGAATTTATTCCCCACTTTATGAAGCCGTATATCCGGCATAACAACGTTTTATCAGTGTTTTATGTAACGTCATTTACATCACGTTTCTTATTTAACAACGTTTTCTTTTAAAATTATTATTAGTATGCCATATCACGAAGTCGGATTATTTGCAGTGATATGATTCCGTAATAAACGATTTCGAAATTGTTAAGCTTTTTAAAGTTATGTTCACGTATGTCTGTAATAGAGTATAAATTTTATAAAATAGCGTTAAGTTTACACTGTGGGTAGATATCACATTTGAAATTTGATTACACTGTGGTCAATGAAAATGTTAAGCAGATTATGCTACAAAAAAGGTAGAACGTGTCGCGGGACACACGGTAGGAACTTTAGTTCTTTTTAAGAAAAAATTACGTAATACATTTGACGTTATAGATAAACGATTTGCA
The DNA here is from genome assembly GCA_910591685.1 of Galerucella tenella. Taxonomy (NCBI): domain Eukaryota; kingdom Metazoa; phylum Arthropoda; class Insecta; order Coleoptera; family Chrysomelidae; genus Galerucella; species Galerucella tenella. The sequence continues at coordinate 4,902 of CAJUYH010006907.1, forward strand.
TATTCCTCGGTGGTCGAGTAGTAAGCAAACCAGACTCTCACGTATGGTAGACTCGGGTTCGATTCCCCGTGAGGAAATTTTTTTTACTGTTAATTTTATTTTTAAATAATTATTCTGCTTGATATTAATAACGACAACAGGTAGACGTTTGAAATATTTAGCAGAATATTCATTATTATAGATAATGGTACGGTACCCTTCATGAGGGAGTCCGACTGGCAACATCTACTGATAACAGCATCGTATATTTAAAAAGGGAAACCGTAGCATTGTACAAATTGTACATTTAAGAACTGTACGTTTATCACAAAAAATTAGTGAAGACATAAAATTGAATTGGTACGATTATGAATAAAGTTGTTGAACATTTTTAATTTCAAGTTATATTTATTTTACAGTATATTCAAATGTTTATTTTCTAGATTTTTTCTTGAATGGATCGTAGAAAAAATATAATGTTCGACTCGTGTGGATTGTCCATATCCACACTAGTTGCACAAACTACTATTCTGCACAGTTTACAAAATGGAAATGTAGGCCATCAGTTAACTAAAAGGATATGATTTCACATACATCCTAGAACGTATATGAAATCCACCAATCAGCATTCGAGTTTAGTATCCGTCATTCATCTTTTTTCAATTTAAAAGAAACGTCAAAATAACTCGTCAAAAAAAGTTTCTCATAGAAGCGCACTGGATCAAGAATATTTATTTGCAAAGATAAACTTAAAAGAAATAATCCGTACAAATTACCAACAAATACTTAAAACAGAATAAAATGGGTATTTAAGGGGACCTCAGATTTTATAAAATTATGTAATAGGTACATCTGACGTTATAGATAAACAATTTTCATATTTCTCAGTGGTCGAGTACTAGCAATCCAGACTCTCACGCCGTAGACCCGGGTTCGATTCCCGTGAAAAAGTTTTTTTTTAATTGTTACTTTTATTTTTAAAAATAATTATTCTGCTTGATAATAGTAACAACAACAGGTAGACGTTTGAAATATTTAGCAGAATATTCATTATTATAGATAATGGTACGGTACCCTTCATGAGGGAGTCCGACTGGCAACATCTACTTATAACAGCATCGTATATTTAAAAAGGGAAACAGTAGTATTATACAAATTGGACATTTAAGAACTGTACGTTTACCACAAAATTAGTGGAAACATAAAATTGAATTGTAAAATGTTTAATTTGAAGTTATAAGTATTACAGTTTATAGAAATTTTTATTTTCTAGATTTTTTCTTAAGTGGGTCGTAGAAAAAATATGCTGCTCGACTCGTGTGGATTGTCCATATCGCACTTGAACGAATGAGCACTCCGCCTACAGCGTCGTGCTCAAACTTCGTCCTCGTGCGATATGGCCATCATATCCATACTAGTTGCACAAACTACCATTTCTTTCAAAATATGCCCTTTTACATTTAAAAACAACCTGCCAAATGTCAAATCAATTTATCCATTCATTTTAAAGTTATCGAATTAAAACATTCAAGTTTTCAAAATTTCAACACCCTGTATTTCGAAAAGTAAATGTGCTAGACCCCTTAATCGCGCAAAAAAAATTATGGAAATAATAGTAAAAATTGATCCGAACAAATTCAAGTAGATCACCGGCACTGCGAATACCAGCTTTGCATAGAATTTAAATATAGCATCGGTGGTTCAGTGGTAGAATGCTCGCATTGCACGCGGGCGGCCCGGGTTTGAATCCCGGCAGGAGCATATTATTATGAATCGCTGCTTCGTAAACGAGAGAGAGAGACTAAGGAGGCACAAGCACGCAAGCAAGGCACATAACGAAGCAACGTAACATAACGTAGCGTAACGTAACGCGTAACGGTCAGATCTTTTGCGTCGCGACCCCTGGTCGCTCAAACATAACCTGGCGTAAAGAACTAAAGTTCCAATAATATATTTGTTATTATTTGTTCAAGTAAATCTCAGTTGAAATCTTGTTGAAATGTTATTTTGGGACTATTTTAGGCTTAGACTAAATTTCTTAAACAATCAACCCAATATTTCAACCTCCCTGATCTGACTCAATTCTTACTTAAAAAATTGCAGGGAAACTCCAATGAAGCAAGTAGTGTACACTTCTGAAAGGGTGTTTAACTTCACCACAAAACTCATTCAACTTATGAATTATTTATCGATGAAATAAAATAATTCAATTTGTTTACCTATATCTATGTCAACCATAAATCAGATTCCAAGTACACATATCATTTATTAGCAAACCAACACACTTTCGATTTAAATTTTGAATTTTTGCATATATAACCCAAATCCCTCAAATTAAATATTTTTTGCGCGATCGATCTTTTTTGTTTATTTACAGCATCGGTTGTCAGGACGGTAGGTTGTGTTTACTGGTTTCTAAGTCTAACACGTCATAAGTGATTTACTTACCCTTCAGACGTCGGTAAGTAAATTACTTACCGACGTCTTAGCCCTTGATACATTTGAGTGGTCCTAAATAATATATTACTTCATTCATTACACAAAAGGAACAAAGTTTATTTATATTTTTTTAATGAACAGATCCGAACAGAAGAATATAAAAAGTCATAAATAAACAATTTCACCAAAATGCAAATTATATTTTAAGCTGATCGAGAAATATAAATTTCACTTTTGAAATTTCGTTCATTTCGAATAAATTTAAATTATCTCATTCGAAATTCAATACGATCGCGCAAAAAATGGTATGAGCATCTCGAACGTTAAGGATAATACCGGTCTCCAGCAAAATTGGAGGCTGAGCGTAGCGACATTGCTGTCGACCGGTAAACAACCCTTACCGTTCTTAATACTTAACACTTTGACCCCCAGATGTCATTTTTTCGAAATAGACCCATCAACCCAACTATTTTTTTTGGTAAATTTCAACTTTAAATAGAGTACTGAATATCGGTAAAGCTTAATAAACATGTAATTTCAAATTTTGGGATATTTTGAGACCGCGACCACATTTGATACACGCTGTTAAAAAAGTGTGAAATACTATGATCAGTTTTGATACATGTGGTTTATAGTTATAAAATTAGCTAATGTCAACATAAACAGCCTGTGTGTATTACAATGGATACACAAGAATGTTTGTTATTTTTATTTATTACACACAGAAAATTCAGTTACAAAGAATGTGAATTAATTCTTTTGTTTTAAGGTAACATTGTGAATCTTAAAAAAGCAATTTACGCACATAAACTTTTTGTCAGGGCAACCTACACATCTTGTACAACACTGCTTTTAATTTTTTGTTGCGTTAGCTCGACCATACTTCTCCGACAAAGCATACATATCATACAACACAGCGACCTCTTTTATCATACTTTTCCAATTTATGTATGTTTTCTTGAACAATGGGAGTCTCAGTTTTTGTACAAAGTTCAGCAACCAACTCTGATGGTCGTTATGTCCATTTTCTTGTTCATTGCGGTGTTATAAAGTATCAGGGCATTTACAACTGCAGTACCTGTCAGAAGCTTCATTGCTACTTGCTTATATTGTTGTTTAGATTCTGAAAACGAATCACTAGAACATTCGGAACTTTCTGACTTATACCAGGGATCATTATCTGAATCGTCAACAGGGTCTTCAATTTCAATTTCTTGTTCTGCCCTTCAAAGTGGAGCATTTCTTTTACGAGACATATTTATACACTTCACTGAATGCTTGTTTTTTACTATGTTTACTATTCACGGCACTACAAACCGCTACTAACCGTCGAAATTCCAGGAAAACATGTGTTCGCAATCCACGTGTTACTATAGCTATGTTGCCAACACCTTACAACATTTCTCCAAACTGGAAAAAAAATTGGTAACTATAGCCCAAGACAACAAAATTCTCCATATAAGTTCATATTAAACGCGTTCATACTGTGAGCACAGCGCGATGAATTTGAATATACGTGTGTATAATATTTATACACGCAGTTTAAGGGGAAGCTCTTTTTGTGAATCAATTTGATACACGTGGGGGTTAAAGTGTTAATATACTATTAGAATCTGCTGAGGTAAATAAAATAGTATATTAAAGACCAGTTATCCACGAATACTTTACGCTATTTTTTTTATTGGTGCACTTTGAAATTATAAATACTGGTCTATAACTACTACAACAACAAGAAATGGAAATCATAGATGGAAATAAGAACTAAATGTCAGATGGTTGAATTCGTGATGTATATGATGTATAGGTACTTTGCGTTGTCATGGAAAAAACATAAATTAAATTGTATTTTGATGGAAGTTCAACCTTATTGAGCTCTGTGAATGTCAATAGTATTAATTTAAATACCATTTCCTAAGATTTGAAAAATGGAAATATCAATATTTCAAACAATACTAACGGCATTTTCCATTTTAATTTAAAAATTTGATACTGTTAAATATTGTTCGAATAAAAGTTTTGACGTTACAAATTACTCCTGTCAGATCAATAATGAAAAAATTGTGATTTAGTCAATTAGGCAACGAGTGCGCAAAAGTATTTCACGCACAAGTGTCATACAAAACTTTATCTACAACCACATAAAGAAAAAATATAAAAATGTGCTCGGAAGGGGTTAAAAAACATATAAATGAATTTTCTATAAACAAATATATACACAACGAATTCTAATTATTTAAATTCATATTTACGTAAAATGAGGACAATTATTTGAATTACTGATTATAACATTGGGTAATTTGTATTTTTTCAAAGTAACAAATATTTTTCACTATTTGTCTGACACTTCTGTCAAATTTACTGACAGCACAAAAGTTTATACAACTAACGACTGAATTCAAGGCAACTAGATAATCACGTAGCTAAAAAAGAGTGTTAAAATGAAAACCCCATTTAAAAAGCATTGGTCATTTACGCACGCTTTTGGGTGTTATAATGAAAGTCCCATATAAAAAGCATTGTATAATGTATGATTTCGCACATTTTTTTGGTTCGTAAATGCCTAATTTTGAAGGTGGCCGTAGATAAACAAATATTCAGATAGGTAATCTTCTTAACGACCAAATAGACCAAATAGACCCATCATCTATTCACTTTATGAATTATTTTATTAATATGAATTGACTGTATCTGTGCAGCTAACCGTAGTAATATTTTGCATATAGAGCTAGAAAAAAACAATAGATAACACATTTTTGCCTCTTATAGAACCAATTCTGGCTTGTTGGTATCTACATTCAGTATTTTAAAGGCGTTGACTACATCTGCTGAGGACTAAGCTTTGACTACGCAGGTTATTCTCAATTTTTGGAAATAAAAAAAGTTGTTAGGGCTAAGGCTGGAACTGTATGGATGCTGGTCCAATAATTCGGTGTGTTTTCATTTAAATATTGTTTTTCGAAACTCAGTGGGAACTTGCATTATCTTGGTAGAAAGTCATTCGTCGTTAAGGGTTGGTTTTTCAAAGCGAAACTGTCATCTCAAAAAACTACGTAAAGACATTATTTCATATGTAGATATATACTGCACATCAGATTATAAATTATCCCTAGAAATATATCTAAATTAATATCAGTGGTTCTGTGTAGTGTCACAATAAATAGTTTATTTTTTCGTCTAGTTCTACTATAGCAACTTCAGCATTTTTTTAAAATTCAGTTGTTAAATATAACAGGTTTGTGCGATCGATCATCGAATAATTTCAAAGTTGAATGATGAAAGGGGACAACGAAATGATGGTTATCTGGCTACCATTTTGGAAATTCTATTATTTCAGGTATGATAATAATAAATTAGTATACAATGTCCACATGAAGAAAAAATATGGCACGAATGTATGTAAATACTTCCACATAAATCGATATATTCGCCAAACCAAATCAGAGTGCTGCTCGAAAAAATTTACTTTGATTGATGACTATGGTCACCCCCTAGTTTTTATTTCAACAGGTCTGTATTCGTTTAAGCACAATATATTTCTTTGCTTACAAGCGAGGCTGTAAAATGACGAGATAAGATAAGACCTGATGGGGCTTACGTGCTTCTAGCAGCCTCTCCACTACGACCTTCACAGATCTATTGTGTATGCCCTCCTGTTTTTCTAGAGTTTTTTGTCTAGACCCGTCCTTATTACTAGACTTTGAATGGCAAACCTCAGGCTCTCCATATATACTGGGAGGATTATGGTTTTTCCCCCCCTTTCATTGAAAACCTCAGCCTAGTCAGAACGCCGAATGCAAATAATTTTTTTAAATAATTTCAACTAAATTCTCAATCGTCTTTATTGCTATTAAGAATTCCAACTAGATTAGCACTCTTCTTTATTAAGAATTTCCACATACAAGTTCCACTTCGTCCACTCGTGAGATTTCTATAGCAACAAAGATTCGTGCATCTAGTTAAAATCTTAAAATTATCAAAAAACTACCACAACTTGTGTAATTACTGTTGATAGTTTTCACATAAACGTACTTTCTCTAAATCTTTAACAATACAGAAAAATTGTTCTTCGATGTTTCTTAACAGTTTTTAACGAAAAATGGAAATTTTTTTAAAAAATACTTTCAAACTTTTTGAATAATATTTTTCTATATACGACCACTATCGAAAGTCGTCTTTTGTGCCTTGAAAAGCTGTCATAATTTGACATTATTGGCGCTCTTGAGCAGAAAGTAACTTTGGCGCACGACTAATTTTATTTATAAATAAAAGAGAGCTAGTAGTTATTTTTATATAAACTGTAAAATTTTCTAATATGTTGAAGCATCCAACAGTATTTTCCGTAATAATTTAATGAGAAATAGGAAAATCTTAAAAATATCTGACATTAATGTAATAAGTGTTGTCTACGTACATATGTACACGAAACTGCAATCTGGAAACTGCTAAGTACAAACAATGGCAATTAATTCCATTTTGGTGTGATCGTAGAAAAAAATCTTGTGTGTATTTCGAGCAGAAAGCCTTTTGGTAGTCTCGACAGATTGCCGTGCTCCGCTGACGCGTCGCGCGCAACTTTCTGTCTCGACTGCCAAAGTACTACTTTCACACACACACACAAATAGCTATTTTTAACGTTAAAAACCACATTCTCTTGGCTCAGAATATTCCATTCAATTTAGTAGGTGAGTGGACATAATTCTCACTCACCCTGGATAGAACTGACGTTACAGCTGCTGTCAGAGCGAAATTTGGTGAATTTTGATGAAATCTGATTCTAAATGACTGATTGTGGATAAACCGTTGTATTGCATTCGTGTTGTAAGTTACGTTTTATCCACTTGAGAAAATTAATCTTTCTTAAGTGAATGAAACATTCTCTAAAACACAATAAACAACTATTGAACAAATTTTCAAATTGTTATTCAAGTACTATGGAAAAAGAAAAGTTATTCAAGTGTACAGTCTACTCAGTTTACTTTTGTTCTTGTACTACAAAATTAAATCAAACTAATAATTTTACCCTCTCAATATTATTCAATACAGTCCTGTGTGGCTTTCCCTGGTAGCACCTGTAGATATTGGAAAATCAGAGGAAAATGCATCTCGTCGTTCACCTTCGCACATTTCCGTCGCCCGCTCGCTTTCCACAGTCAACTAGAAACCAACTACTATATATTAGTCCACAAACGAATTCGGCACGGGCTATATCTCCTGTTGACTGCGCCATTTAAAAAAAGTTTTTTTTTGAAATATAATTTCACCGTTTCCGCCCGTCTTTTTAACTTACAGTTATATTAAATCGTCTGTGATATGTTGTGCGACTAAATATATAAGTATATATATAATATATATACTAAGAATAGAATTATCGGGAGTAAATATAAGAAATTTTTTTGTATCTAATTCAAATACGAGTGAAAATAGTTGTTTTGTTTGCTTTTTAATGCGTTTTAATCGAATATTGATTGTTGACGGAAATTATTAAGCTTTCCTTCCACGTAACAGGTGGATTTGTAGGTTTGTTTGTATTAATTATAATTTTACAGGAATTATAATAAAACAAAATTTTTATGAAGTAATGTTTCTAGTTTAAGTATGTTGCATAAAAAGTATCATTTTATATGTTAAAATTAACAGTGTAGTTTCAAAGGCATTCGAACAACTTTTTTCTAATAAATAAGCTACAAAAATATAAATAATCATCCTATTATTGTTAAAAATATCGAAATGATCCAAGAAACCATTGTAATCATGTTTTTTTCATGACACCGGCCATTTTATAAACAAAAAATCATTTACTGCCTACCTTCCAAACGTATAAAAATTTTAAATGTATCAATTAAGTGCCTACAGGGTTTATCGAAAGTTGAATTTGGACAATTAAAATTGTTTTACGACGTCTGTAAAAAGCATTATTGCATTTAGGAAACATTGTTTGGGAGCACTTTAGCCAGCATGGAAAAATTTAACGAAAAATTTCATAAAGGCCAAAGGTATAGATAAAAGTGCATATTAAGCGGTTAGCATCAATAATATACTATCGATTGCTTTTGTTTAGTTTTACTTCAATGTCCGACAATTGGTCGTGAATATTTTAAAAAGGTAATTGTAGTTCTTTGATTGGCGGGGAAATTTTAGAATTGCAATTTAAGGGATAGGGAGAAGCGGTTATAATAAGTCGATCAAAAAAACTGTAGACAGTTGTAAGTTTCATATTTCAAAAGTATCAACAATGCTACAGGGTGTTCCACAACACGGTGCTAGATGTATGTTTGTATTTTGGACATTCACTGAGATCTAAAAGATCTATTGTGCCCCCTCACTTCTATTTAGTTTCTGAGGAGAGTCTCAGGGAGTTGTAGCTCTTTTAGTCCTATTTCCCGAAGGAAATTTAGGATATCTGCAGTCTTAAACTGAGTTAAATGTCCCTCTTCTATCCAGTAATCTCCCAGGTGCTGTGCCCCAGGATTCTGGAGTGCTGTGCAATTCTGAAGTAGGTATGTATATGGAGGTTTTTTCTTCCATGCCACAAAATCTACACTCTTCTTCCTCCACTATTTTTACCTTTCTCAGGAGCCCGTTCAGACGGCAATGTCCCTTTAGGATCCATGTTAAAACTCTTAGTGGAGTTTTACTTTGACTTACGCATTCATTTGATCTCAACAGGTTGTGGTCACCCAGAAGCCTTACTAGATCTTTCCAATGGTCAGAACTTCTCTTCTTTTTCGGCTTTACCTATTTCTTCCAATATTACATTGGAGCTGATTCCGCAAAGGGCTATAGGCACCCTATTTGCTAGTTTATCTGCCATTTCATTGCCTTCTATTCCAGAGTGTCCTGGAATCCACAGTAGGATGACTATATTGTTTTCGCCTAGTTCATTGAGTTTGTCTATGCATTCCCACACCATTTTGGAATTGATTACACAATAATCCTTTGCCTTCTATATCTATACTATCGATATTGAATTGAGCACTAGATAAAAGTTGAGATTTTTTGCATGAAACACTCTATTTTCTTTGAAATTGAAATCCACTTCAGTTCTACTATGCCTGATATATCACACTAATTAATAACCCTGTATATTTAAAATAGTTATTATCATACAAGGCAGGTTTTGGTTAAAAATAAAATTGTTTTCGTTTTAATTATTTTTAGACGATTGCAATTTTATAGGTTTATTAGCGATATAACGAATGTCTACGGCAAAATCGTTACTTAGCAAACTGGTCAATCCACCTTTTTTTCAAACCTTTTTAATCTACTAGAGTAGTTCGGAAACTTTTACGTCGTTTATTTTTAATTTTCAGTATTTCTGTCAGGAGAGTACTTAGAATTAGCAAACCTCATTTTGTAAATTTAGGCCAAGAGCCGGGTATTTTTTGTAAAAAATGTACGGGAACAGCTATTTTTTTTCTGAATATGTTCAGGGGTGTCCCCTGAATGTAAATCCAAGTTGGCGTCATGGGGGGGGCGTCACTTCAGCCGCCATCTTGAATAACACGTTTTATTAAATACGTACGACAAAAATTGTGAACATCATTATTGTAGCTAATATTGTGAAGCATGAGAGTTTCTATAAATTCCATTAAAACTTTTTCCCGTAGCACTCATAGGTTAGGAGCTGCAGCTTGGTAAAACTTGCACCTCGTACATTATCAGTCGCAATATTGCTTGTTGTATACGAAAACCATTTCATAACGCATAAAATGGCATGAAGTGTTCAAGAAAATGTCAATACAGCTGTGTACCAAATCAATTAAAATTATAAATAATGTGGAGAGCAACTATATAATAATTCATCGATCTTTATTGTTGCTTAAAACGATATCATCATATAAAATATTGTCAAAGTAGCAAAAAACAATAGTGCATCACGCTACATCGTAAGAATTCTTATTGTTATTCTTGATATTATTATTATTATTATTATTAATCAACATTATGCTTGTATTATGCTATTTTATATTGTACAGTATTATTTTGTATTGTATATTATAATATATTGTAATATTAAAAATGATTTTTTTAATAGAAGAATGTGAAGGTTGGTATTCAATTTGAATTTATATCATTTTAAATCTAACGTGAATCTGAGTTTTTCGAAAAATCGCCAACCCCTTTCAATTATTGCAAATTTTATAAAATACTGTGTATATTCGTCTGTACTTTATTTTCTCTGTCTAAAATTGTTGTCGAAATCACTAGAAGAAAAAGAATTTTACGAATGTTACTTCAAAGAAACGGACTCAGGCATTTGTTATTTTTTTCGATGTCGACGGAATACACTCGTCGCCTTGTGAATCTGTCTCTTCTGCCTCCGAACGAGAGAAAACAAGATGCAACATAACATATTGGGAAGAACAGAACAATTCGAAAAATATATACGATTTCACAGTCACGTAGCTATAGCTTTTTCATGTGGGGGGGGGTTTGGTTTTATTCATCTGATAGGTTCAGAAGAAGAAAGCTTTATCGAAGGCGCCGCCAAAGGCAAAAAAATCGAGTGCCACGCATTTTCAAGTAAAAGAAATAATGTTAAGTATTTTTTTTTTAATTCTTTGTTTGACTTGGCTACATCTAAAAGTATTTTTAAACATCGTTTTTCGTTTCGCTCCCTTCTGCTGAAAGGGTTATAACCATGTATATATATATATATTTTTTTTTTTTTTAAATGAGCCGTCTCTTCGCCGGCACCACCTCAGCCTCTTGGGCTTATTGTGGATTCTCCTAATGTTCTGACTACAGCCTATTCAGCCAATCCGTTCCCTGTATTAGCTCATACAGGTTCTTTACTGGTGGGTTGTAGTCTTCTGGAGTCATTTGGGGTCTTCCATATAGTTTTTGCCTCCTGTGGACCAGCGTCTCACAGTTGCATAATATGTGCAGAGCTGTTTCGGTGTCCTTTTTGCATCTCCTGTATGTGAGGTCTCCTATTTTGTTCAGGTGATCCTTTGTGGAAAAGTGTTCCGTAAGGAGCCCCGTTATAGTGCGTAGTTTGTTCCTGCTCAAAGAGCAGTTCTTTCGCTACTTTTTCTGATGGTTATTTCATAAATTTCTTCCATGTGTTTGCCTGGGTGTATTCTTCCAGTGTTTTTTGTGTTGTTCTTTTACCCACCCTTTTAACCATGACCTAGTGGAGCATCTGGGGATGCCCACAGATGGTTCGGGTCCGTTCATCAGTGTTGACGATCCTGCTCTTCCAAGCTCGTCAGCTTTTTCATCGCCAGCGATTCCTTTGTGACCTGGTACCCACTCCAGTGTTACACTGTTCCGAGTTGCCAGTCTTCTAAGTTCTTCCGGTCAGGTAAAATCAACTGAATTCCTGAAATTGTTTCTTCGTGGGGCTTAAAACGAGCTTCAATTTCGTTGACTACATGTTCGATAAATGGTTAAAATATGTTCCGCCGATAGTTAACTTCAGCTGTGTCCCCTGGTACATTACTGCGGTTGATTTGTGTTGGAACACTTATATCAACTGAACTTATCTTTTTTCACACTTGGCAGGCGCAACTACTATAAGTACATAGAAATTCAGTTTCTTAAAGCTTCAGATCCAATATTGATGAAAAATACATTATTTGTATTTCGTACTTCGTATTAAATGTAATTCAAATATTGCGGCAGTATGCTAATAAAAAATTATTGTATTTTCTTGGGGGGGGGGGGTTGAACCCCCCTGCGATTTCCTTCATATCTGGCCACATGTAGTTGCTGCGCATGCTTGTAGCCCTGTGACCGGTACGTTTAACGCTAAGTCACAAACAGGCGCGAGGGAACGACCCTAGCGCATGATGAATATACACATATACAGCATTATAATCTCGTTATAATCTCATTTACAGCGTAATAGCTCCTAAACTATAAATGCTATGGGAAAAAGTTTTAATGGAATTTATAGAAAATTTCATGCTTCACAATTCACTTACCACCATTTTCAATTTATCATTGACCATTAACTAAATATTTAGCAAAAACCATAATGAAAAAAGTTTGGAGCGCTATAATTGGAAACATATGCGTTATAGAAAGAAAGTTTTGAATATAAGAGATGGAAAATATTATTAGCTCCAATAATGATTTTCACAATTTTTGTCGTACGATGCGCGGTTCGCGAGATATTTAATAAAACGTGTTTTTCAATATGGCGGCTGAAGTGAAGCCCCCCCCTCCCATGACGCCAACTTGGATTTACATTCAGGGGACACCCCTGAACATATTCGGAAGTACCTGTTCCAATACATTTTTTTCAGTACCTACTTTTTTGGCTGGTGCTTTTGGACTAATTATTTCCATCCAAATTTTTATTAATCCTAAGATGTCTTTTGTGCTTCCGGTAGGGCGCTCTATGGTAGATTTTCTTTTGTACTATCCACAAGAAACTAAAAGAAGCTTTTTTTTTGTTTAAAATGTTTATAACAATCTCGTGAACAGCATTTGCGGATCGAAAATATATCAGATTCATAATACGTAATGTTTTTTACATAAAGGCACAGTTCATTTTCTACTAGGATTTTTGCCATAAAAATTTACCTAATATTTGACCTATACGTTATGATGATTTATTCAATGCAACTAACATACAGGGCTTCTTACGACGACCAGCCATTGGACGTTTCTTGAAAAAATACGTAAAATATAATAATGAAATTTTATCACGTGTATTTTCATTGGGAGCTCATGTTTTATTGGTCCTTGTTCCTCATTTGATTTAAACTGGACGCATAGTTGCATCAATCCCTCACATATGTTCTTGCTTTTTTCAAATTTGATTCTCATCCGCTAACATTGTGAACAGTTTCTAGATTTTTCAAGAATTTGTTTAGATACAGATACAAAAAGCATGTTCAAAATAATTTAAATATTTCTTGTTGATATTCAAGCTCATCGTTGGTTGTTTTAGAAAAATCAATTGGTAACATTTAAAATTATGGATAAACTGCACGCGATACTAATTTTCGGAAGCTCTATCTAACTGATTAAACATCAAATATTACATTTTCAACTATATAAAAGTTTTAAATCTGTTGTGCTTGTGCATAAGGTCTGTTTTAGAAAATTTGTTAGGAGCGCGAGTCCAATTAATACGCTTTTACCATGCGCTCGTAACAATTTCCTGTGAGAGGAGCAACCATGCAAGCACGACAAAATCATTTATGGACATATGTGTAGTCATCAAGGAGTTTTAATCTGGTGTTATTTAGCTTGAAATAAGTTCCAATAATGCTATTTTTCAGTTTTCCGTAGTTTATTTCATGTTTTAATAATATTTACCAATAAAATATGTTTGAATCAATCTAATTGATATTTTTGTCCATTGAGCATTTCGAATTTTGGTGTTCACTTATGCTTGAAAAACATTCTCAAAAAATGAAATTTTCGAAATTCCGGTGGAAGCGCCAGGAGCAACAATTTTTAAAATTCTGACGGTGCGCCCGGAATGGCAATTTTTGGGTTTTGATGGGAGTAGCCGGAATAACAATTTTTGAGTTTTTCGTAGTTGAGTCCAATAATTTTAATATGACTCAACTTTCGAAACTTGTTTCAACAAATTTAA